>CATIWF010172313.1:0-89812 GCA_949630135.1 Balakata baccata
TTTTAACGACGAATAATTGTGTCGCTAGTTAGTAAGGGATGCGTAGCTACATTGCAGGAGAACTTTTTGTTTTGTGTAATCCCAGAAAAAATGTTAAGGGCATTTCTACCGTGTCTAAACTACATCCCAATCACGTACAGACGCGTGTTCACAAATAATTGGGTGGTGACAGGTGTAGAAATATTTTCGGTAAACCCAATTATATATAACCCAATTTTTGTAATATTATTCACCCCCTAATTTTTGTTTCTTTGCCCGGAAATTGCTGAATTAGGGTTTTTCGTCGTCGTCAAATTCGCGTAATTGGTATCAATCAGAGGTAGTAGACATTGGAGGAGGCAATGGGCAGAAGTCGAAGATGGCTTGTGAGAGGAACATGGAGAAGCAAAAAGCTGCGTCCTAAGGGTATGTTTTTTAGTCTCTGTTTTGGTTTCTTTGGAGAATTACAAGAACTTGAATAACAGACGCTATAACATCCTAAATTTCCTTTTTTTCGTTGTTTTGCTTCAAAATTATTGATTCCGATATATGTGTTTCGATATCCTCAGGACGTCAACTAGAATCAAACAAAAAAAAAAGCCATGACAATCCAGGTAATCGCTGATTCATATATTTAGAATTTGGGTAAGAACATCTGTGCTTTTGTTTCTGTCCTTATTTGCTGATTATATAAATCATCAATTTAAGTTGAGAGAAAATTGGCCCAATTTTAACATGACAAAGGTATTTTCCGAGTGAGGCTTTTTTTCTTCTTCTTTTTTCAAATTTCTTTCATGATAAGATACGATACTTTAAAAATACATTTCCAAATATAACTTGTAAACATTGATAAAAGAGTAAATTAAGTAATCAATTACTTGTAGACTTGTTGGCCCTATAGTTGGAATTGCTGAATTTTTCTTTAAACTTTATGAAATTTTGAGTGAGATTTTATCTTATTAGTTGAAAGTGGTATATATATATATATGGTCAATTCTTATGCTGGTTACTTTCTTGCATTGTGTGGCACAATGGGACAGAAGTATCCGTAATGCTTCATTCTAAAAGTTCAGCAGCAGGATTTTGATCAATGAGATTTGCATGTCAGATGGGATGATTGTGGAAATAAAAGAAGGTAACATGAGGAGCACTAAAAATTTCCTGGTGAAGCCCCACTTTTTTGTCATATAATTTGAAGTAAAAACCCACTTTAGCTTGTTGGCTTATAAATTCACTATAACCGAATGCAATAGTTCCAATATAATTTGTGCTAGAAACGACTTTAAGGCTCGTGGAAAGTTATTTCCTTTGCGTTAGGTGCCTGACATATTTGTGGATTTTCTACTGATGGGAACTTTCAATGCAGTGCAAGGTTTGCATGCAAAACTTTCTTTTGCACAACATCAGAGGTGAAGTGCAAGGAACATGCTGAAGCTAAGCACTGATCTCTATGTGTGTTTCCCGCGTCTCAAGAAATGAGTGGAATTTTGTCAAGATACCTTTTTGAGGCATTTGATCAATGTTTACTTTGATATAATTTGTACAATACATTTAGCGTATGTGCGTTCGAAGGAAAGTTTGAAGACTTGATGGCAATTTTTGTGAATCTTGCCTTTAGAATTAGTTTAATGCTTTTGTTGAGAGGTGCTAACTTCAGTAAATGCCGTGATAGAGCTGGCAAATTCTCATAGAAAATGTATGTCATAAATAACATGAAAACAAGATAACATTATATTCTCAAACAACCGACACGAAGATCGTATAGTAAAAATTCATACACAATCATCAACTGCCTGAAGCTAACAAAAGGCAGCCATAATTTGCAGTGTGTATTATCACGAAGATGATACAAATACAATGCCCCAAATATAATGGCCTATAGTCCAATACGGACCCCATGCGGAGAAGAGGATAGCAACCTGCTACCAAGTCCCCATGCGGATGATAGGAACCTGTTACTGCATCCGCATTCTGTTACTTTCTGCAGCCCTCACTTGAGAAAAATAAGGATGTCCCTGCACCACAATCAACGGCAAGAAAATGTCAGTGTACCCATGAAAAAAATAATGGAAGTTTGAGAATCAGGGGCACAAGGTAGTTTGTATTTGTCCACTCAAAAACACGTAAAGTTAAAAGGAAGACTGATGCCAAAAGGCCCGAAACCAAGATCTTGAAACCCCATCTAAGCAATTTCTTGACCATTTAAGCCATTCGTTAGTGTTGCAAATATTCACTTTCATGAAAACATGAAAAAGGAATATAAACCATTTCCCTCCTCCTGTCACAGCTAACCACTAGAAAGTTCTCATTTCTACCACGTATCTTATTGCACTGGATCAAAAATTGAGAAAGACTGAAACTAGCTTGATGGTCAAGTTATCCCATTTTGTGCTTGAAAAGATGGTTTTTTTTTTTTTTCGTTTTTCCAAACACACCACCCTTCCTAAAGTGTTCCTCTCTCTCTTTCTGTCATACCGATCATTACCCTACTGATTGTTGTTCCTGTTCTAGCCATCCAACCGCTTACACAATATAGAAGTTAAAACACAGGATACATGCCCAAAAGAATTACCATCGCTTCTCTTGCAGTTAGCCTGTCCTGATGATCATACCGAAGGAGCTTATCAAGAAAATCAATGGCCTGCATGCCAGAAAATACCACATAAGAATAGAACTCAACTTAAGACTACTCGTGCCTGATGGAAACATGTAAAAAGTACAAACTGAACAGGAATATGAGGAAAAAAAACCTCTGGAGAAACCAGATGTTGATTATCTGCATTAATAAATTTGGACCAGGGTTTCCTACTGTGCCTGCAGCAGCATAAAACAACAAATTAGTTTATGTTGACATCAGTTAGCCTCCCACTAAATGTTAACATATATTATGTCTGAAAATACCCAAAAAAAATGTAATGGAATTCATTATGTAATCCTCAACCTGCATGGTTGGAACTTGGAACATAGAACTTTTTAATTTCTAGAACTCATTCACAAATCCACATTTATTTAAGTTCAGGACCAAACAATTGTCACATTTTCAGTTGTACAGAATTCAATATACCTGCAATAAATTCAATTAAAATTGATAAAATTTGCAAACAAAATCTACAGCATCTAGCTGATATGAATGATTGGACTAGAATATCCTCATAAATTCACTGGACAGGGCTTTCTTTTTCCTTTCCGTCTAACACTCTCACACTCCCTCATAACATAAATTATTGAAATAATAGGCCCCAAGAGATAATGTACAAGCACAAGAATTAATTTGCAATTGAATTTAAAAAGGAAATCATTAGCTTTAATTATTTGAAGCATTTGGACGGAAAAGGAAATACTTGTTAATCCGGTTCAAAACATAGTCTAAAGGGAAAAAATTATATTTCAACGGTTTAGCCATTCTAGATCTTGCCAATGACAGCTATTAATGATTTACCATGCTACATTTTGCCATTGACTGATTGGCAGCCATTTCATAATGTAATAATGTCTTTTTTTTTCTGCAATGGTGAATTAATAGATTAATAGAGAAGAGAACCATGCTTAACAAACCTTCCAACAAGGGCATCAAGTTGAGGATCAAGCTCCAAGTGATATTTATTCAGATATGCATTCAACTCATCAGTTCCAAGTACCTGAAATCATCACACAGTGATCATGTCAAATCAATTTATTTTCTATTATATTCATGCATCTAATGTTTCTGCCTCAACACCAGAATCAGTATTACCTTTGCAATTTTGACAAGTTGATCATGGTTGTCATGGCCATAAAAGAATGGTTCTTTCCTAAATATCTGGCATCAGATACCAGCATAATCAGCTAATAAGATATGGTAAACACTGTACGAAAGTATCAAAATGGTCTGGAAGAAATCCTGACAAGTATACTTACCATTCCAGCAAACATGCAACCAAGGCTCCACATGTCCAAAGAGTAATCATAGTCTTGTAAATCAACTAGAAGTTCAGGACCCTTAAAGTATCTGAGAAAAAGGGAAAAAAATTCAACGTTTTTTCCCAGGATCAATTAATAACTATATTACTATTAAAAAAACAATATTGAAATTGACATTACATCTCGTTTAACAAGCTTCAAAACCCTTGCATTATTAGAAATTTCAGAATTTAAACGATAAAATTCTAAGAAAAGGAGTAAGCTCTGTGAAATAAAAATTACTGAAAACAAAGCTATGGATAAAAAAAAAAAAGAAAAAGAAGGAAAATGTTGACAGATAATAGAAGCAATCTGCTGCTTGGTACAGATGGAACACATCCTTAAAAATTCTCAAGTTTTGTAATGTATCTTTTTCACCTTAATGTATTCCTATGAATCGACCTGAGGTTGCACAAACTAAGGCAACTTTAGATATGAAAGGGAGTAAAACAAAATATTCAGGCCCATACAACTAGGCCAAAACTCACATCAGACACAAAATGAGACTTGTAAGCAGATTTTATCATATATACTATTCTTCCTCAGGACAGGAGCGGAACCCAGAATCAAAGGTAAGTCACAAAAGGTAAAGAATTATTGAATAATCTGCATCATCTCCAAATCATTACCTTGATGCCACTCGAACATTGTATTCCTTGCCAGGATGATAAAATTCAGCTAAACCCCAGTCTATCAAGCGTAGCTTTCGCAACTCATGGTCAATCATAACATTGTGAGGCTTGACATCTCTATGCATTATTCCTTGTGAATGGCAGTAATCTAGAGCCTGCATTGCAAAGCATTCAATATCTCAAAAACTTCCATGCCAACCATCATGAAGAAGTAAGACTTAAGAGTATCTGAAGTGCTTTCTATGTGGCATGTGTGTGTGTGTGTGTGTGTGAGAGAGAGAGAGAGAGATCTTTTGCATAATTACCTTGAGAAGCTCATATATATAGTAGCGTATGTCATAATCAGTGAGCGTAGGGTACAAAACTTTGAAGTCTGTACTGTTCACATATTCAAATATCAGACTAGGAGTTTTTGAGTGCTGATCTCTGACAATGTCAAGAAGTTTGACAATATTTGGGCCACCACAAAGATTTTGAAGTATTTTTATTTCCCTCTTGATCTGCAGAAAGATCATAGAATTCTTGATTATTCTACAATAAATTTGAAGCATCCACATTGAACATAAAATTGCTCATATGCTTTAAGCAGAGGAATTAATATCACCTTCTTTTTCTTAACAGGTTTGAGAATCTTGATAATGCACCTCTCATTGCTATTCACATTTATGCCTTCAAAAACCTCACTGTACTTTCCTCTTCCAACTTTACGAACAACTTCATAGTCATCTTGATCACTAAAAAGGACTTAACTAGTTAGAATATAAGAAAGAGCAAGATATAAAGGAAGGAATGCGTCTCACATGTATTGTAGATTAAAGGTAACAACAGTATCCATAATTCTATGATTAAGAAAATGGAGCAAGGAAAAGAAGAAGCTTCTCTTAAGGGACTTAAAAATTTAAAAAGAACAAAAAATAAAATAACAAAGAAATTTTACATTTATCATATAGAACAAGGGTTACAACTTACAACAATATTCATAATCTCGTAATTAAAAAAAAGCAGCAAGGACAAGAGGATGCTGAAAAGAAAAGCTAGAAATATTCAAATATATGTGATTGTAAATATTTATTGGATGAATGGTGGGAAAGGATCCATAATCTAAGTCTCTAACATTTCAATGTATAAAAAACTGTCATAATCTTGCAGCCCAGAGCCTACAACTTTCTTCCATCAACTAATACAAATTCAGTCTCGATAATATATCCAACATCTTCAATAAATTTAGGCCCTTACACACTAATAACCAGAGAGGCCTAAATGAGTTTTCAAATACTCTCCTCAACAATTAGTGAGCATACTTGTAAAAACTCACAAGAAACAAAGAACATTTATGGTTCTAGCATTCCCCCTTCTACTCTTTCATTGAGAAAAGCATTAGAAATGACATCAACCAACAAGATTCTGATATGAACTTAGGGAGAACCACACTCTAAAAGCTAGCTTAAGAGGTTGGAAAGCCCTAAGTCCATATAAACCCCACATCACTTTCTTAGTTTTCCGATGTGGGATTCAAATCTCATACCTTGCAAGTGGGATCATAAGAATCCACCACGCTCCGCAACCTGGCGCCCACGCGGGCTAGCTGTGCACAAGGTCTTCTCTAGTCTCGGGCGAACATTGTTATGCCAATATCACTACCCACACCACATAATTGCACTGGGAGACATGATGGATGACTTTGAAACCATTTGATATGAACTTAGGGAGAACACACTCTAAAAGCTAGTTCAAGAGGTTGGAGAGCTCTAAATCCATATAAACCTCACATCACTTTCTTAGTTTTTTGATGTGGGATTCAAGTCTCATACCTTACAAATGGGATCATAACAATTCACCACGCTCTGCAGCCTAGCGCCCACGTGGGCTAGCCGTGCACTGGGTCTTTCCTAGTCCTAGACGAACACTGCTATGCCAACGTCACTACCCACGCTGCACGATTGCACTAGAAGACATGGTGGATGGCTCTGATACCATTTGATACGAATTGGGGGAGAACCACACTCCGAAAGCTAACTCAAGAGGTTAGAGAGCCCTAAGTCCATATAAACCCCATATCACTTTCTTAGTTTTTCGATGTGGGATTCAAGTCTCATAACTTGCAAGTGTGATCATAACAATCCACCACGCTTTGCAGCCCGGCGCCCATGCAAGCTAGCTGTGCACTAAGTCTTTCCTAGTCCCAATTGAACACTTTTATGCCAGCATCACTACTGGCGCCGCACGATTGCACCGAGAGACATGATGGATGACTCTGATACCAAAGAAAACCCTCTTTTTTCTATATACGTTCAGAAATTAAGTATTTGCCAATCATCAAAGAGAACCTAAACTTTCTTTCTGCTATATGAGTTTTCGCATTCCAAAGGCAAGGTTTTGTCCTTTATTAAAGGGGAAAAAAGAAACTTTCTTTTTAAAATTGTCAGCATTTTATGCACCAAATTTAGTACTTCAACCTCTCAGCCACAATAGGATAAGACATCAAACGTCACGAGAAACACTGAACACTTAGGATAACTAACCATTGGTCCCCAAATATGACAGAAGCATCTGAGCTAACCAAGTGGATACTATCGAGTTAGCACACAAAAAGTCATTCGGCTTAAGATGCCATTTAGCCTGTTTCAGCAATCCTAGTTTCACAGATAAGTCTCAGTAATCTCCATAATTTCAAACTGTAAAGAAAATCTTCCTGAACCAAACTCAAGGCTGCCCATAAGCTTCATGCATTCCCTCTAGTTTCCTTGGAATCATAGAAATTTAAAATCCAAATCCAGATGACACACCCTTCACATAAATAACAAACAAAACACTTAAACCACCTGCTTGGTGGTTCTGAGACCCAGAAAGAGGAAAAATAATGCGAAAGGAATCAATATCAAATCAATGAGCTTGAATAAACCCTGAAGTCAATACCAATAAATTTCTCTGATTCCAAGCATTAAATCAGCCAAACAATCGCCAGTCATATCAACAAACAGCAAAAGAAATGAAGAAACAGCAAATTTGATTAGGGTTTTAAACAAGAAAGATAGATAAACAAATTACCCCCATTGAACCGTGAGAGACTCGTAATCCCAGTACTCCTTGGGACGCAGAACGTTAACATCAGTGTAGACTCGTGCTTTCGACATGGATCGGTGATTGGAATCGGAAACAGAATCAGAGATCTCGACGTCAAGATCACCCCTAGCTGTGATATTATCGGTGTCAATTCCGTTGTTGTCGAGGAGGATGGTGGAGGAGTGATAGGGTGTTGGATTAGGAGGAGTAGAGGTGGAGAGATTGCGCAGGTTAGGCTCGTGCGCAACTGGCGCACGAACAGCAAGAAGGGCCCACACTAGCAGCAAGCGATGAAGTAGCGCTGCTGAATTTTGCGCATCCTTTGTCATGTGCCGATGGAGGAGGCCATTGAACACGAAAAAATTAAAAATGAAATTGAGATATTTCTCATTTCAAAAACAAAAAATACAGAAAAATGGTAAAATAACCTTTTTTTTTTTAATCACATACAGATTTTTGTATTATATAATTACTAATTTACTATCATATTAATTATTATAAATTTAAAATTTCCAAAAAATAATTTTCAATTATTACAAAATAAAATAGTTCAATAATAATAAAGAGTTAATTTGTACTAAGAGAGTATAAACTATAATAAACTTTTAGATAGGCTCAAAATTTTTAGATAAATTCAGCGTAACATGGATTAAATTATTTACTTATTGACATGCATTATAAATGAGTTAGAGCAACTCTAAAAATATTTTTATTTCATTCTTCATTCATATTTAAGAGTTTTATATCATCTAATTTCTTCTTAAAGTTAAACTCCTTATAGCATTCTCAACCGTATATTTGTTTCACTCTTTATTTATATTTAAAATTTTATATCATTAAATAACTTCTTAAAATCAAACTCCTTAATTGTAATTTTTAACATTGATATTTTCTCCCCTCAAATATAGGAACATCAAATATTTTATTTTTTTTTTCATTTTTTCAACAAAATATTGCATTAATAAAAAAATTTATATTAATTTTAAGAAAGTTATATTAATAAAAAAAATTTAGATAGAAAGTGAGAAAGTGAAACAGTGAATATCGTTGAAATGTACACAATTTTCAATACAAATTAAAATAAAGAATTGAATTTTTTGATAGTATAAATAGGCAGTGACTTAAAACATCTCTAACAAATTTTCTATTTATCTCATTACCTATATTTAGAGAGTTTTATATTATCCAACAGTTTTCTTAATTTTTTTTTTACTTATCACTCTTATAAAATTTATATCCGTCATCATCAAATTTAAAAATTATAAAATTATTATTTTTCTTTTATCTCTCTACATTTATTTTCCTAACCTGGACGACTCTGGAAAATTTATGTTAGACAACGTGATTTGCCTATTTTCCGGTTGTATTGACTATTTTAGACTGACCATTTACAGTTTGTACAAAATAGTTAACCCAAACCAGTATAACACTGCCATGCACTCTGTCATATCAATGGTATTACAGCTCAAAAAATAAACTATGGCTTAAGTTATATGTAGACTCCTAAAATTATTCAATTTTGTCATTTAACTCTCTAAAATTGTAGCTTAAATTTTATATAGTCTTCTAAAATTGTTCAATTTCATCGTTTAGCTCTCTAAAATTGGCATAAGTTATATGTAATGTCCTAAAATTGTTCAATTTCATTGTTTAGCTCCCTAAAATTGTTTTTAATTCATTTTACTCTCTCTATTTCATTGCTCATGTAGCATGGAAGGTGGATTCTCATTAGTTTTTCAACATGAATCACTATATTTAACCAAACTCTCTTCTCTTCCCCCATTTTTACATTAATTTTATCAATAATCATTATACTTTTTGATAGCTTGTGTAAAAATAATTTTTTTACTGCAATTTTATCATCGAATTGTTGATAACATATTACCGGAATGCTGATATATAATGTCACATTATCATCTACGTAGATATTGCATTAGCAAATTTAAAGAATTATAGTGTCACGTCAACAATCCGGAAAGATAATTGCTGAAAATAATTTTAATGGAAAAAAAAATAAAATTTACTAATTTTACCAGAAAAAAATTAAAAAATTATTTTTGTACAAATTATTCTTCTACTGCTTTGTGTAGAGATGTAATGCTTACATCTTGTTACCAGTCTTTGTTGTTCTCTATGTGGCTACCCTCTAATACATGTTCAGATCTTAATTTAAGGGTTTAGGGTTTGGATTGGGGACCAAAAACTATACATATATTTTTATTGTTAATTCATCTTTTTAATTCATAAGTTACAAAAGCAAAGGAGAGGTTTGGGTTTTTTTTATAAGTAAAAGGGGTTAGGGTTTCAGTCGCAATGTTAAAAAGATGATTCGGAACATAAAGGTGCAGCTGAGTTTGATTTGATTTCTCTTTGTTATGGTAAATGGAGTTTCTTTGCTATTTTTCTGGTCTTTCATGGCTGGATTTGATTTGTTATGAGTTTTGAAATTTGTAGAGAAAAGAGTTTGATTTGTTGCTGGATCTTAATTATTCTTCCTTTAATTTTCTTTGACTTAGCTGTATTTAATTTGTTATGGGTTTTGAAATGCAGAGAAGAGAGTTTAATTTGTTGTTCCATCTTTGGTTCCGTTTGGTTCAAATGTGAGAATGAAAATAATAATAATGATTGATTTTAATATATTATTTGGTTCATTTTTATTTATTAAATAATGAGAATGAAATTCTACTTGCACATATATATATATATATATATATATAAGTAAGAATAAGGAGATAAATAAATTTATCAAAAAGGCCAAATTGATTATATTATTTAATTAAATTAATTTTATCATTTAATAATTTAAGTTATTAATGAATAATATTAATAATTATAAGTCAAATTCTATAAGAATTAGATAACTATATTTTATATATAAAACGAGATAAATATAATAAATATTTATTTATATTTTTTCTCTAAAAATAATTTTAAAATTAAAAAAAATTGTTCAAAATACACTTTTAAATGCAATGGCCAACGGAATTAAAGTAATGTTTATTATATTTGATTTTTTATAAAATTAAAAGGGTTAAGTTATAAATAATATAAAATCGATTTTAAATTTTAAATAATATTAAATTAATAAAAATAATATTAATAATTAATAAAAATATAATAAATTATAATATTAAGGCAAGGAATTTTAGGATTAGGTAACTATATTTTATATATAAAAAAAATATATAACTAATATTAAAAAGAAAGAAAAAGTAATTTACTAAAAATGTTAGAAAGACACAATATAAAAATAACAATAGTATATTGTTATTTAAAGTACTACAATAATAATTTTACTGACATATTAAATTTTTATAATGGTAAATCTAAACTAAATTACAGCCATGTACGTAATATATATGATGAATTTCAAAATACTGAGTACAAGTCTGGTAAGTTATTTGAGAAAGTAAAATTTCTTAATAATTTTTATATAGTTCAATAATTAATTTATTCTAATCATATACATAACTAACTAAATTTTTAAAATTTATGTACATATTATAATATAATATAAGAATCAAATATAATTAACAATCAGTAGTATTTAAAATAAATATTACTTAATTACATAATAATTAAAAGACACTGTATAAAAATAACGATAGTATATTGTTATTTAAAGTACTACAATAATGGTTTTACTGACATATTAAATTTATATAATGATAAATTTAAACTAAATTACAACAATGCACGTAATGTATATGATAAATTTCAAAATACTGAGTACAATTCTTATAAGTTATTTGAGAAGATAAAATTCTTAATAATTTTTACATAGTTCAATAATTAATTTATTCTAATCATATACATAATTAGCTAAATTTTTAAAATTTATGTGCATATTATAATATAATATAAGAATCAAATATAATTAACAATCAGTAATATTTAAAATAAATGTTACTTAATTACATAATAATTAAAAGCAACTAATATTAATTTACTGGATAAAATTATTATTATTATTATTTAATAATAATAATAATAATAATAAGTCCAATTATTAAAAATTACGAGCATCGCATACAGATGATTGAGAATAAGGAAGGATAAACAAAATGATCGTAAAGTATTTAATACATTTATTTTATATATTACTCTTAATAATGGACAAATTAGTAATTTAGGAGAAATAGCAAAATGAACGTAAAGTACTTATTACCTTTATTTTATATATAACTTTTAATAATAGACAAATTAGTAATCTTTATATTATACTGCTACCTCCTAATGTTTAAAAATTATGTAATTTGTTCTCTATTTTTTATTATAGTAAATATACTAATATGTTCTTCTATTACTCTATAATTAATTATTTAAATAAATCATCATGATCTAAAAGTACTATTATATTCCGAGTTTGATAGTGGGTAAAATATAAATTATTTTTATCTATTGGATGTGACAGTGTTGTTGATATAAGATCGGAATTGTTTGGCCATGAAGAGAAATGGGCATTTAAAAGTAGAGAAGCGAAATTACCCAAACACGTCAAGGTTCCATGCATTTCTCTTTTTTTTTTTTTTTTTTCTGTTTCGCTCTTTTAAGTGGAAGAATAATTATGAATAGGAGTTTTTATCAAATCTCTCTCTAGGGTTTGAAAAAAGCTGGAATAAAAGGGGATAAATAAAATAACCGTGAATTACTTACTACTTCTATTTTATATATAACTCTTAATAATAGACAAATTAATAATTTGGAGATGGGCAAAATGACAGTAAATAATGATTAATGACGAGTCTAATATCTATTAATTAGTGCAAGGCACGTTAATAAAAAACTAGTTTAGTTAAATATTGAAATGAGAATTGGAATCAACTCATTTTTTAAATTCATTTTTAATGTATATATAATTTGAAAATTTATTGTAATAAAAAATAATTATATTAATTTATAAATTTATAAATTATTAAAATAATAACAGTAAAATTCTAATAATATATAACAAAGAAATGAAATTATAAATTTAAATTAAAAAAAACTAGAAAATCATCAAACAATATTACTCAATGCAAATAATATTATAAATTCAAGTAAAATACTAAAAATTATGTATATAAATTGATTATTAAAAAAGTCATGAAATACAGCTAGCAGGATCCAAATTATAGATCAAGGCAATATACATATGTTAGGTTGTGTTTGCTAGGGAATGGGAATGGATTTTTGATTGAGCATATGCTAGGGAATGGTTGATTCCCATTCTTGGATCGATGGGATTTCCATTCCAATCCTTATTTTGTTGAACCAAACACTAAAAAAGAGAATGAGTAATTCCCCCTTTCCCATTCCTAGGTATTTTTTACATGAAACAAAAATATCCTTAATAATTCTTCCTTTCATTTTCTTTGATTTGTTCACTGGCATGTTGAATTTTGCAATGGTGTTTATGGCCTTCTCATATTTAATCAGATACACACAGCTTTTTTTCTCTCTCTCTCTCTCTTTTTCAAAATCACTTGAAACAATTGATGATCCTATGTGTTAATAACTCATTGATCAGAATAGCCTCGCTATCGCATGTGTGATGCACGCATATATAACTTCTGCAACTCGTGTTTATTGTGGCCGCATATAATGATATATTACATAAGTGAGGGGCCATGTGGATTAAAAATAGAGTTCAGATGACTAAGTGGATTAAAAATCATTACAAAAGGCTAAATGCCAAAAATAAATATTTTCAATGGGCTGGATATGACTTAAGTCATAAACTATTAGTATTAATATAAAATTAAAATTAATCAGCCTTGTTAGGGATTTCTACAAGCTTGGTTTTACCATATGGAGGTTCAAATAGCTTTTGGTTGGATTTGCTCGAAATCAAAAACCTCGAACATGAGGCGTCTCACATCAGGCTTCCCATACACAGCATAGGAAAGGCCATGAAGAGCTTGTTGAACTGCTGTTGTTGCTGGGTTTCTGAGCCTTCTGTTGTGCTCATACTGATCTTGAACCTGCTCAGAGTAGATAATGAAGTGATGCAGATGCTTATCTCTCAAGTACCTCCCACAGAATTTGTTCATCAGAAGACGACGGTGCCTCTCTTGTAACCACTTCCCCGGCGCATCTAAATGCTTCATCAGCAACCTCTCAGCCATTACAAGATCCTAGAGTAAACAAGTACAGCCAAATATTTTGATTTTGTTGTTTTTCTTTTCAAACATTCGATACTCGATCGAAGCAGAACAGAGAATTCAACAGCCAAACACAGTTACAACAAGGGAGGGAAGTCTTGAAATAAATACCTGGATCTTTTGGCCAACATATTCCAATCGCTCATAGCAAAAGCGAGGATGCTCAAATTTGTGTTTTGATGGATGCAGAAAACAAAGCTGCAATGAGGCAATTAAAGGAACTGCATCAGGAAAGTAGTGCGCAAGTGAATTACCCTACAAATTACTTCTTCTACAGAACATCTATTTCAAGAAATGGAGCATTCAACAATCTGACGTAATTGTAGTTAGATATGTCAAATGATACACCAGAAGAAATCCAACAAAACCTTGCGTCTTTTGCATGGTTTAATTGTTTCAGAATTATTGGTTAAATACAGCACATTCAGAATGCTATTCTATTTAACATATATGAATACATCAAAAGCGAATGCGGTTTGTAGTAAAGGGATCTCTCCCTTGATGAAGTATGCAGAATTGTTTCACAATCATTTATATCAGAAACCTATCTTTCATTAGCACAAAAATACAACCAGAACTGCAAATGCATAGACCAAAGCTATACTGGATTTTCATTAAATTTAAAGTAAAACCTCAATCCTTGATATACAGATACAGACAAGAGGTAAAAAACATACTTAAAAGAACTGTAAATAATTCTATATAAGGATGTATATTATTTAGAAGTACATAATGAAAGGAGTACCTGTAACCCTAGTCCAAGTTCAATGTTCCTGGCTTCAGTAATTTCCGGAATTCTATCTGATGCTGCAAGGGGATATCCTAGTGTTCGCATTACTTGGTGTCTGCTGTCAAAGTCCCATATATTTCCTCGAAACCGATGCATGCCTGGTGGAACACAAGCCCTGAACAGCCTTGGGTGTGCAAAGAGAGCATCTTCAGGAGGCTGCAAAAGAGTTTTGATCAACCAAATAATTCCCCAGACATTAACAGGAACAAAATTAGATCTCTATTTTCAGAAAGAAAAAGGCTATCTCAATTTTCTGTAAAATTGATGACAATCATGCACTATTTAAGTAGTGGACATACATGATGTCATTTAACATCATAAAATTTATTGTACAATGTCATTAATAACATAAATCTTCCTGATTGTAAAACTAATTAAATCAAAATATGAAATGTCATCCAACATAAATCTCTGTCTCAACTTTGAAAGCATGTGCAATTGCATTGTTCTTACAATAACAGAATATGACAATATGATATGTGTTCACTTGTTAATCCAAATTCTGAAATTTAAATTCATATTTTCTGTGTGCTTCATTTCTAATAGAGACAGAATAATGATATTATTCTAAGAAAGCATCAGCAAAATTGAACCTGCCTTATAAGCAGCAACATCTTGCCAATTAAGCTTTTTTCCTTCAAATTCAACAGAAACATAATCTACATCTTCAAGTTGTCTCCTTAAATTTGGCTGGCAATCCTCAGCTTCTGGGTCCATCCCAAATACTTCAAAAAGAACTCTATATACTTCTGGCATGCCAAAACACAGATATATTGCCCCAAACAGTGCCCAGAATGCAGACCTGCCAACCACCACCAAAAAGTTAGAGATATATAAAATTTTCTGTCCAAAAATAAAAATTCATATACCATGTTAACCATAAAGTGTAACATATATAGAAGATATTTGGGATTACTTTTGAATGTTCTAAAAGCAGATTTTGAATTTTTTTTATTTAATTGACGGATTTTTTTTAATATTTTATAAACTGTTTTTTTCAAACCTACTTTTGAAAAAAAAATTTATTTACCTACTAATACCAAAAGCATTTTTCAAAACTAAACGAAATTAAAAATACAAATTTTTTTCCGAAACTCAATCCCAAACGGCCCCATAATGTTAATCAATTGCAATTTACTGGATACAGATCATGTATAATGAAAAAAATAAAGCATGAGAATGCTGCAAAAGAGAGGCTGATTTCAGTTCTGTCAACATATCATTTCTACCCAAACCTGTTGGGTTTTATCTACCATGTGCCAGTTTCACTAGGACTTTTAAAAAGCATATTCCAATTTTATAATACTCAACTGAAATCAAACTCTAAATACCCAAGTGAGTGCAACTAAACCTCATCCTCGAACTAGTTGGTTGTTGCTACAAAGACAAATTTCCATTCTGGCGTGTGTATGTTCCTGAAGATAAATAACTTAGTTAAGGTGGCATTGGTACCATAGAGTACAATTAGTTAAGGCGGCATTGGTACCATAGAGCAAATTGTACTACCACTACTTTAAGGGCCTTCATTAACAGATGTTCTCGAAATATTAATGTTAGCTTATTTGGGCTGATGTACTGTGGCACAAACTGTGATGTTACTGCACAATGATCTTTTCCTCCCCAACAATCTTACGTTATCTAGAGCATTGGAGTGAAAATACAACTTTCATAAAGCATCTGACAAGATCAATTAACAAAAGCTTCATCCAGATTGTACAGCAATAGCAAATAAGAATGGGAATGGTTTACAGATTTTGAATCTTAATTGCCATTGTGATTCAAATCTTCCCTCTACATGTTTCAATATCCTCAAACAAATTTACGGATGACATCAGCCTCCTACAACAAAATTGTGTGATTGAGCAATTAGGAAAAGGAGAATAAATTATGTAGCATCACAATTGTCCAACAACCGATAATGGTTGTGCATTATTTTAGTTGCTTCCTACCAATTGTCAAGCTTCTACTTGTTTTGCACCATTCAAAGAAGTTATTGACATGAACCCATTCGTCCATCTTCCCACTGAAATCTTAGACAAAATCCTTTACAAGAAGGCTCAAAAATAACTAATTATGTTTCCAAATGCCAAAAGAGCTCCCAGAAGGTCCTTCTCGAAAATAATGAAACTAAAACACAATCCATATATTAATCACCCATATCTCAGCGGAGGTGAAACAAACTTTTTAAGGATTTTACATCATCATACGTTTGAAGATTTTCTATAAAAGTCAATCAGCAGAGAAAAATAATAAAAATTAATTGACAAAAAAACTTAAGTGCATTAGCCCACTACAATATATAACCTCCAACTGACTAGTGACTACAACAAAATGACTTAATGTAAGCTAAGCCAGAACAATTATGTGGTGAGCAAGAAGAAAATTGAACCAATCCATAAAACCCAAAAAAGTCCGATTACTATACCCATCTCACATATTGTGCAATGGGTCCAAGGTCCAAACTAAAATTGGACAATTCATCGAAAGAGTGAAATTTAAGTGAGTTAGAAAAAACTCACTTTAGAGGCGGTTCTCGATCTTTCCTGACCATCTTATCCATATCATCGAAAGGAAATATCAAGTTCTGCAAGCTCGCAGCCTTAATCCACTTAGCCAAACTTTTCTTCCCAATCAAAGCAAAAACTCTCTCCCTCAGCGGCGCCGGAGACTCTCTTGGATACCTCTGCAAAAAGTACTCGCAGAAAGCCAATTCCAACACGTACTGCCCCAAAAACCACAGCCTTGAATGTGCTGACCTCACATGCCTCGTATTGGTCCTCTCGCAGCTGGGATGCTGAAATGATAGATACAACAAAGTATCAAACTGCTTAGCAGGATTATCATCTCCAAGACTATCAGATGGTTCTAAAGGATAACCCAAAGCTTGTTTGGCCTCAAGCAAGTACTCATCAATCCAGGTCTTATCAGCATTATTGAGTCGCGAAGAGGGTAAGCAAGAACTCAATAAAGGGAATTGCTTGAGGGATAATTGAGGACTATTTAAGAATCTTTGAACGAGTTTCTTGTCATCAAGAGGAGGTCTGAGTATGAATCTCTTTGGGGGCACTTTCTTCTTTGGAGAAGTGATTTTCTTGCGCTCCGCAAGCTCTTTAAGAAGTCTTTGTGGGCTATTCTGCGGAAGTTCTTGAGGGTCTACAGCAACAGCAAATACACGAAAATTTTGAGTGATTTTGGGGGTTTTGAGGTAGATTTGAAGGGGAATTGGAGAGAAGGACGATGAAAAGGAGACATCAGAAATTTTTGGAAGGTGAGTGAAAGAAGAAGAGAGTTCCATGAGAAGCAAGTGTAAAAGATTTTCAAGTGTTAGCTATGATCGTTTTACATTTACTGAGAGATTGATTGAGAGAAAATGGTTGGTCTTTGGCTCTGGATTTGGGCATTGAAGGAAGAGGGTTTTGGATGTTGGGTTGCAGGGGTTTTGCTCTTGCAGAGATGGGCGGATAAGGTGATGTGAAGACAAGCGTGGCGGCAAGCCTACAAAGCGTGAATCTTTTACTTCGGCAAGATATTTGCAGTGCATCGTGAAATGCCTAAACGACTTGTCGTTGATACATAAGAAAACAAGTTCTTTTACACTATCGAAAGTACAAATTAGTCCCCGAAATATGGGCCAAACTGCACTTTAAACATGAAAATGCGATTGAAGGAAGTTGAAAGACCTGCTGGCAGCGGCATATCAAGTGCAAATTGTATAAATGATTATTTTATTATAATTTGGTATTAAATCTTTTAATTATTACATATTTGAACCAAATTTTTCATTAATGTTATGTTTTGATATTAAACATTTTAATTGTTATAAATTGGTATCAAATCTTTCATAAATATTACAATTGAGTACCAATTCTCGATTTTTGGTACTGAAAAAATGACATAACACGTTACATTATTCTATTATCCACGTCAAATTCATTACATCATAAAAACGCATTCAAACATCGATATTTTCCATTGTTAAAGAAAAATAAATTACACAAATAAATTACAAAAAGAAAAATAATTTATCTAATCATCATCGTTTTGAATGTGTTTTTATGAATGAATAAATCTGAAGTAGATAATAAAATGATGTTGCATATCATTTTTTCAGTACCGAAAATTGAAGATTGGTATCAAATTGCAATATTAATAAAAAATTTGGTACCAATTTGTAACTATTAAAAGGTTTTGTACCAAATTGAAATATTAATAAAATATTTGATATTAATTTATAACAATTAAAAGATTTGGTAGCAAATCGTAATAAAGTGAGAAGGTTTTGGTACATTTGTGAAATTATCCCGGCAGATAACATCAAGCAGTCCATTGATGAATACTCCACCGTCAGCTGATAGATCTCCTTAGCCTAGAAAATCTCATTCATAAACTCTCTCGAAAAAGCTTGGAAAGCTTTATCCTTTTGAGCACAGTGAGGGTGATTCCATTGCCAAAGCTCGAGCAAAACCCAGCAAGAATCGGCGGTTATTTTCTCATTTGTACACTACTTTTCCTTCTGTTGTGTGATATTCTTGTAAATAACTTCAATAAACATATAATTCAAAGGCTAAACTACAGTTTTTCTTTTTAAGAACAAAAAATGATATGATTCCAGTTCGCTATTACAGCTGCTGCTTAGTGCATACCTGAATGTTGCAATCAATGTAATCCAAGAGACAGTCTAGAGAAGAAGAAGAAGATGATGATGATTTAGAATCTATTATTGGGTTTATAGTAGGAAACAAAAGGGCACATAAGACCCAGTTCCTTTTGTATCATTCCTCTGGCACTTTTAGTGTCATGTCCAGTCCATTTCCTGAGATAATGATTCAACAAACATATAGCAAGACAATTATTCAAAGTAAACAGGATCCAATGTTGAACTAGTAGCATCATTATGTTTCTGTTTAATACAAGATGTGCCCTCCATTTCTACCATATATGTAGCAGGAGAGGGCTGATTCAGTAACCTTTCATTTTCATATTTCCTATAATATTAATCCTGCAAATTGGTCAATGTTTTGAACTACAGGAAGACCATAAGTGATCTCAACTAAGATCAGATGGACTTTTTGGCTCATAAAATAGAGCACCTAGTAGTATCATCATCACCTTGTGCGGTTGGTATGTGTTTAAATTATTGAATTCCTTTTGGATAAAAAGCTATTGAAAAAACAGATAATGGGTTGAGGGACAGGCTAGCAGAAGTGCATGCTCATGTCTGTGCAAAATTATGCAGCTCAAGAAAAAGATGATGCTTTCTGAATTATATACATATTTGAATGAATGTTCATATATAAAGGTATCTACCGCATAAATAGCTGTTTCAGGGCAGGCCGAGCTTATTCAGATTATATATATAAACATTAATCATTGATATGGGAATCTGGTGTTCATCTGGTGGCAGACAATCTGAAATAAAAGCTCTTCTAGCTATCCCTACTTGGTGGGGTAAGTTTTCAAGTATTGGGTTGATTATTTACAGCATTGAAGAGAAGAGCAAGTTACTGTTACTGTCCTTCTAAAGGAATAGCTAGCTTGATTTAATATAAAAAAGGCCCAATATCGGAAGACCGGTGGTTTTGGTACCATGTTGAATGTGGATATGAGACTTAATCTACTCGCAGAAGCTAAATTAAAGAGGAGAATTGTTCAAACTATTTTGTCAGTTCCACAAAGTTTCAATTGAATTGGCAACTGTGATTGTGATGATGGTTTAAGGGTCTAAAAACAGTATATTGATAGATTTTAATGCTTTTTGCAAGCCAAGAAAAGCAAGTCATCTCTACACAGTGACACCAATTAACTAGAGGTAGAGACTAAGCAGAAAAATCCATACAAGAATGAATCACAGAATAATTAGCCGATAGGAATCAGTCTAAAATCTTATCATATCGACTTATTAAGAAAGATTTCTTTTTTTTTTTTTTTTGGTTAAGTCATATTCAGACTCAAAACTTGGAAAAGCCAAGGAGGCTGCTTTAATCTCTCCTGTCTTAATTTTTCATCAACATCATTAATACCGTTAGTTGTTTTATTTTCGTTGTGATAGCCCAAGGTGATGTCAGGAACCTGGAGGAGCCTTAATTCTT
Organism: Balakata baccata; assembly: GCA_949630135.1. Lineage (NCBI taxonomy): Eukaryota > Viridiplantae > Streptophyta > Magnoliopsida > Malpighiales > Euphorbiaceae > Balakata > Balakata baccata. The sequence continues at coordinate 20,636 of CATIWF010172313.1, forward strand.
CTTCTCTTTTTGTATTCAATATCTGATGGCTGAAAGTTGTCCTGTTTACATGACTTGATCCAGTCGAAGATGAAGAAAAGCTTGGTACTGAATCTGATGTTAATGGTGTATCAGGTTTCTTTCTACTTCTCCTTCTGCTATAATTTGAAGGACCCAGAGTTAGCTCAATCTCACTCTCATCTATAAGCTCTACCCCTCTATCTCCACTTGATTCTGCTGCAAAATCTTCAGCTGGCCTTTCCAAATCCAGTTTCATTATAGACTTTTCATGTGCAAAATTGATGTTATTCTTCAAGCTCCCTAACTCTTGACTTTGTTCTGCACTAGTACTCCTGTTGCTGCCAATGTTCCTCATCAGTAGCTTCTGAATTCGATATAGTCGATGAAGTTCATTTACCTGCAAGAATATATTATCGATCACAATGCTTAGCAGCAATACAACAAATTGAAAGTTAACATATGATTATGTATGTAATCATCGTTAAAACTGTGAAATTTCAAGTTTGAACCCCAGAAGGAATTAAATCAGAAAAAAAAAAAGCATAAAGAAGAGAAGAAAAAGTACCTGCTCTTTGAATGTTTCTTCATGTTTTAACATGGCCACTCTCATGTATTCCTTGTCATAGGGCTTAAGAAATTTCTCCATTAAGGTCTCTATGTATCTTGCTGTATGTGTGTGTATATATATATATATATATATGTGGAGCTTGAGTTTTAGTTGGTTATAGAGTATTCTTCCTTCTTTCTTTTCAAAGATGCATCTGAATCACATTTCTCGATTGGTTTCTCATTGAACAATCTTGCATCTCTGCCAAGAAAGGAGAAGAGGGAGAGAAAGATCTGTATTAATGTCAAACACCTAATATGAATGCATTATAAAAATCAACTAGTTTTAGTATAATTTGTCTTGTAGCAGCTTGTTTGATTATCTTACATTCATTACTCTCTTTGGACCACAATCACAGTTTCATGTACAAAATATCTTTAATATTATGTCATGTCCCATTCCATATCATGGTTTCTTACCATTAGGAGTACAGTATGCTTTCCTATAGCAGAAGATATTATAGATCACCAACAAAGACTTTTACTTAGAAACAAAGATGGAAATTGGAATCAAAGTATAATTAGTCAGTATTATAGCAATTGAGGTTATTTTCTTCATATTTATTGCCTTTTCAATGATTGCTGACTTATATTCAATCTTGAACATGTTTTCTTTGACCCATGAAATGATAATCTCTATATATATTGCTAATATCAATTTATTTATCTTGTGAGTGCAGATCAAGATCAAAATATGTAAGCATACAAGTACCCTTTTGTATAAAGAACAAGAAGAGACAGAACTGATAATCAAGAAAGTAGGAGAAATGCATAATCAAGAATACAAAGAACATGCAGAGATAGAACCAATAATCAAGAAAGTAGGAGAAATTATGCAAAATCAAGAAAACATGGACAACACCATAATAATCCTTTTCAAATATTCCCTGCCATATATAGAATTCATACAATTAAAGGAAAAAAGGTAAACATATACAAGAAAAGTTAAAAAGATAGATGATCTTCTGACCTGTGTAAGAGAGATTCAAGTGCCAAGAAAGATGAAAGCTTAATTATGGGGAGAAGAAGGTGAGAAGAAAGAAAGAATCTGAAGGAAAAAGCCAACAGTGTCTTGTTATTGCACCAAAGAATTAAACCTCTTATTAGCAAAAGAACAGCCAGAAGCCAGATATTGTTGAGCTTTGTTTGTTCAAGAAAGACTTTGCCCTCACATTCTCCATCAGTATATACTGCAGAAAGAAATAATAAAATAAACAAAAACTAATAGAAGAATTTAAGATTCTTTCTTTTCTTTATCTTTCTCTCTCTTTCCCACTCCCCAAACACAATTGCACCAAAACCAAAGTGGTGTATTTGCATCTGGGGTTTGAGGCATGCCAAACAATCCCAGTCCCTTAGTCAATTACTTTCAAATTTTGTGAAATAGATGCCCCAGACAGGTCCAGCAGGGCACCTTATATTAAAATTATTTTATTCTTACTATATACTAATAATTGAATAAAGAAATTTTTTTGGTACGAAATAAAATTTTTAATTTGTAAGATTGTGGTATAGTTAGCAACACAGGCTAAATTTGTTAAAAAGAGCTACATTCGAATTTCACTAAACATATCGTTAGAGAAAAATGAAAAATTTTAACTGTGACTAAACTCGGATAACATTTTTCTCCAATTATAAAACAGTAAAAAATAAAATTTTTGTATTTTCATAATATTTGTGGAGGATCACAAGAAGGTACTTTGTATTGCTTCGGCCAATCATAAAAAAGGAAAACAGTTTAGCTTGTTGTATATAATATGAATCACATGCAACCAAGAATTCTATATTATCACTAATAACAGTTGTCTCAGTTTTCTATGAAGCATAATTTATTTCTTAATCCTTAATTATAATGAAGGAGATTAAGGTGGCATTATACATCTCGACCGTACACAACTGTGCATAGCTATTCCCTTTTATTATTCAGCAGTATCAATAAAAATTAAAAAGATTATTATGATTTCAATCTCAAGAAAGCTTCAAAATTTTCCACAATTTTTAATATTCTCCAAATGTATATATAACTCTCTATTATATAAATTATTAGCAATAATTTTAGATCCTAATTGTAGCAATAAAATATTCAAATTATGTCAATAATACATATCACACGCTTTATCAGTGAAATCATAATAATTATTATATTTTAATAATCTTTGATACTGAGATATTAGATTGGAGATTTGAACTCAAAATGTTATAACTTTATCATCAAACTAATGCAATTAAGTTAAAATTTAATGTTATAATACTATATTTTTATGGTATTGAATCGAAATATATATATATAGCGGCGGATCAAGGAAATCTAGATTGTGGAGTCCGTATACATAGAAAAAAATTTTAATTATAAAAATATATATGCGATAATAAAATAATTAAAAAATGATTTTTATAACATTTGACTACTAATTTTTATATTTTAAAATTAATACATAGTTGTATATTTACTAACACTATCAAATTTTTTTTTTTCAATATATATCATTAAACAATCATTTAAGCAATGACCTCACAAATTTGTTCTTGCACATATATATATATATGGGGTTGGTGGTAGGGTGTGTATTGGTTCGGTTCAAATTTGAACCGAACCGAATTTAGAAAAACTGAACCGAATTAATTGTAATTTATAAAAATCGAACCGAAATATTTCGGTTCGGTTCAATTTAATCGATTTTGTTAACTAATTAATTAAATTTATATAAATTATAATTATATTTTATCAATTATAATAGATTAGAACCAAATACCATAACTTTATTAATTATAATAAAATTAAATTAATTATCATAACTTTATCAAACATAATATTTAAGTTAAAGTTATAATTAAATAATATAACTATAAATTAAGATAAAATAGCATAAATTATGATAAATTGATATAATCATTACTTCATCAACTACTATAATTATTACAAATTAAATTTAATTACCATAATTTTATAAATTATCATAAATTGAAATCAATTATCACAACTTTATAAATAAGTATAAATTAAAACTAATTATTATAACTTTATCAGTTACTTCAAATTAAAATTAGTTAACATAAATTAAAATAAATTTTTATATCCTACCATAAATCAAAATAAAATATTACAAATTATAATTTTTTTTTATCTAAAAGTTATAATAAATTATTAAATATATATATATATATATAAAAGTTTGGTTTAATTGGATTTTAAATATTTAAAACTGAACTTTAAATAAAAAACCAAACTGAATAAATCGAAAACTGAACAAACCAAATAAACCGAAAAGCATTCGGCTCAATTTGATTTTCGATTTTAGTTCAGTTCGGTTTTACACACTTCTAGTTGGTGGGGTGCCATTAACCCTAAAATATAAAACCATCATTATAGGTGTTAATCGCCCATGTGAATGGAAGGTGTAAAGAGATCAAACCTTCTTATAATAACATATCAAACGGTTCAAATTATTATAATAAGAAAAAAAAAATCCAGAAATTATGGTACAGATTAAATGTACTTGCATATATATATATATATATATATATATGGGAGATGTATGACTATAAGCCAATAATGGAAGATACGGATACATATAGTTTAGATAGATTTGTTTTTGTTTTTGCTGGGAAAGAGAGAGTGATGAGCTGTAAGTATTTGGCAGTGTTATGTTGCCACCATAAAATTGGATTTGTTTAATTATATAAAGAGACAAAATATACACGGGGAATTTGAAATTACCATTAAATATTTAAAAATAATTTTTAAATTTTTTTAATTTAATTAACTGATTTTTTTAATTTTTTATAAATTATTTTTTAAAATATATTTTTGAAAAAAAAAATTATTTATCTGTTTCTAACTAAAATAGTTTTTAAAATTCAAAATAATTAAAAATTAAAAATTAAATTTTTGAATAATAATTTTTTCAAATACCATTAAACAGACTTTAAAAAAACTAGAATTCGTATTGTACTCTTTCAATTTAATTTTAGATATTTAAATTGAGTTCTAAATATCATCTATTTTAAAATTTTTAATAAAATATTTCTCTGCTGCATAATATATGTTCTGAATTGTTAGACTAATTTTTATATCAAATTAAAAAAAATTAAATATATATATATATATACCGAAACTCAAAAAAATGAAAAAAAAAAAAGGCAATGTCTGCTCGTGCTTATCAAGAAATATGATCACATTCACATGCATGTAGGGCTTATATGAACATAACTTGCTTCTCTCACTTTTCTTTTATTATTCATTTATATTCAAGAATCTAAAAGAAGAGAGTGACATGGATGCACGCGTTGCCGGTGAGAGGAGGTGCAGCCGTATGGGGAGGTGGGTCCATCGGGGCTGCTGAAAAGCCTGACTCAGCTCCCTTCATTGGGCTGCTTGAGGACTGTGTTCCCTCTCTTTCTTCTCTCTAAGGTTGATTGGATACTTATAACCTAATTTTAATTTTGATATTATTATAGTAAATTTTTTTATCACGTAAAAATCATCTAATAGTAGTTTAAATTCACTGAAATTATTTCCATCAATTTCTTAACAGTCAATAATAGAAAAAGTTATGATAATATTATAGTTAGCATACGAGACATATCACGTTATTGTATCAGTTAAATAGAACATTATATATATTTCCAATTCAATATCTATATTAGCACTATAAATTAAAAATTGTTCCAACTGAAATGTCAGAACTCTATTTAATCTGTACAGTACTATTCTATTTGACATATACAATAATGTATCGGTGTTTTATATGTCAATTTAAATGCTAGAACGACTTTTATTAACTGCCAAAAATAATTTTACTAAAATTAAACAATAGTTAGATGACTTTCATGTATCAAAATATATATATATATATATATATATTGGTGTTTTATAGTTTCAAAACAGAAATCAATACCTTTGTGGAATCTTGTTTCTGCAATGTCGGTCGGTGTGCGCTCTAATGCTATAGCTCCTGAGGCCGAGTGGACATTATGTTTTCGAGCAATGTCACCCATTTGCATCCAAATTTTGATACTTCAATTACTAATCTTTTATTTTATTACACGTAAAGCCTAATCTCCCATGCTACGTTTAAAATATTTTTATATAATTCTTATTGAAGTAAATTTAGTATTCTTTAAATCTAGATAGCGACGTCGTTTTAGTTTAGCGACGATTTTTAGACGTCGCTAAATCCTTAAAATTTGTATATATCAGGATTTTGAGATAGTGAATCATAAAATTCATTCTTTTTTGTTCTTTTTCCTTTTATGCTATAACTATTTTGAGGCTAATTTCATATATAGTTACTTAATTTAGTATTATTATAGTAAAGTTGTATGATTTTTTTGTTCCATAAAAGTCACCTAATTATAGTTTAATTTCAGTAAAGCCATTTCCAGCGATTTTTCAGCCGTTGGCAATAAAAAAAGTTGTGCTATAGGTTAAATAGAAAATGTCACTGTACAAGTCAAATAGAGATCTAATGTCATTTTTAATTTATGGTGCTAATATGAATACTGAGTTGTAAGCATACATAGTACTTTATTTGACTATACAATTACGTGATATGTCTCATGTGTCAACTAGGATGCTAGCACAATTTTTTCAGTTGTTGACTGCTAAAAAATTGTCGAAAATGACTTTATTAAAACTAAATTATAGTTATGTGACTTTTATAGAACAAAAAAAATTATATAATTTTACTGTAATAATACTAAAATTAAGTGACAAAAAACGAAATTAAGGCACCATTTTGATTTAAAAAAAATGGAGAATTGACACATAATTAATTACACAAATTTCATGGTAGACTTTTAAATAAATAGATAAGTGAGATTTCTATAATTTTTAGACAACTCAATATATTTTAATTGTTTATCAAATGAAAATTATCTCATAAACTGTTTGAAAGTCGCATTCAAAATTAGTGACCAAATACCTACTTAAATATTGGGGAAAACAATCAAATATTCTATGATACCATAAGAGGAATAAACGGGGAGAGACACGAATATTTTCTTATACAATTTTTAATATATATTTTTAATATAAAAATGATATGTATCTATTTTTTCTATAAATCACCAGCTTTTATTATAAAAATATTAATATTTTATAAAATAAAAAATATATAGTTTTTTTATAGTGAAAATATATAATAGAAATTATATAACAAAGTATTGAATTCCCTTGCTTTAATATTTTTTTCTAAACCAACTAATATTCTTCAATTCAGAAGCTTTAAATAATTTATATTCGCAATGAATATATTCATTAAGAAGTAAACACTATCGAAAATCATTTCATCTCATCCCTATATTGTCATATCTTCTTCTTCTTCTTCTTCTTCTTATTATTATTATTATTATTATTATTATTATTACATAAGAAGTGGCTATGTCATGATTTAATTTTCTATATATATCACCTTTTCTAGAATGAACAAAAATATGAAGGATCTTGACCACCTTGTCCTGTCAATTATTGATTGCTTTTATAATTAATCACAGGCGGTAATTAATTATAAAAAAATTTAAAAAAACTATATATTAATTAATCAATTGGATTTAATTATCCTTTTATATATATATAATAGTATGAAATTCATTTATAATTAAAAAAATCCTTACAAATTTATAATCAAAGATGAAATAATGATTTGGATTTCATAATAATAATAATAATAAAGATTTAGCGTTGATAGAGCATAAAAAAAATAAAATTTTTATAGCTATTGTCTTTGATGGATTGAGTTGTAAAGCCATTGTATTTTTAGACAAATTTAACTTGACAACAATTGGCATAAACATTTTTATTACAAAATCACTTATAGAAAGGTATTGCATCTTACAATAGATGAAGATATAAATATTTATTACGAAGAGTACAAAACTAAAATACAATAAGAAAAATATAAAAACATTAAAATAAATCACAGATTTTTGATGAATGATAAAAAAAATATGATATTATTATGCGTAAAATAAAAAAAAAAGTAAAAAGAGGGTTACTTTCGACGGATCTTCAATGAATTATGAAAAATACGATAGTATTGTGTATAAAATGAAGAAAAATGATAAAATAATGGTTGCTCTCACGACAGCCCTAATTAAGAATAAAAAAAAATGATTAGGGTTTTTTTAGAGAGAGAAATGAGAAGGAGAGGAAGCAACTTTTTGTTTAATTAAAAAGTATTTTTAAAATAATATCTTTAGATTATATTACGTACTAATAAGTAATAATGAAGAAAGTGGAATCTAGGAATTATTTTAATGGTGCAAAAAAATTTTATTTCATTAAAATTTGGAAAGAATATTAATGTAATAGTGCAGTTAGTGGGGAAACACATGGTCCTCAATCCATTTAGCTACATATGGCCATTTTCAAGAATATTGCTATAAATAATTGACAATTAATTAAATGTGTATTGTTGTAGATTAATTTATAAATAATATATATGGTAGGCTGAATTTATATAAAAAAAATTTTAAAATTCATTATTAATTCTCAACTCTTCATAATGGTTTATTTATTTATTTTTTTTATATTTCAATTTTTCTGCTCTATTAAACTCTAACTTTATTATAATTATCATATTCACCTTGAGTTTTTTTTTTTTTTTACCTAGAATAGTTATTATTATTATTGACTAAATCATTGAACCGAATAGCAGATGATAAATTATATCAGAACCCCTAAAGAAGGATCAAATAGAACGTAAACAATTTTTTCATAATATATTTTCAACAGTCATAATATTATTTGTTTTTATATTGACCATAAGAAGTTCAATAAAATAATTTAATATGTAAAGACTTAGAAAAACAGCTCGAAAATTTTAAAATGTCATTTGAATTTATCAAAAAAAAAAAAAATTGGTGGTCATAGACATGTTCTTCAGCAAATAAAATTAAGAAAAAACATAAATAAAATAGATAAACAGAAAAAATAAAGTGATTGCGTCATGGAAGAATCGTACAAATAATGGAGATGGTCAATCACCATCATGGGTTTGGACATTAGGCCAACATGGACTTAGTTTCTCACTACTTTTTTATGCCTAAATTAGACGTGAAACGTTACAATATAGAACAAATATCTGTGAAAGATATAGTAATAATTTTATAAATAAAATTGATATAGTTTTATTAGTTTATTAGTAAAAAGTTTATAAGTTTATTGATAAATATTTATTTTATTTTAAAATAAAATCAACAATTATTTTATAATTTTTTTTTTTTTACATTTTCAGATACTATTTGCTTCAATTTGTTGTTTTTTTGGTATATTTGTCTCTTTTTTTGTTACGTCTTGAGTTTATTTAAAGATAATTCAATGAATTTAAACCTACAAATGAAAATACAAAAAAATATTCATTAAATTAAGTATACAGAGAAATAAAATGAACATATATTAATATAAGAAATTAACTTTATTAATAAACTAATAAGTTTTTTTCAATAAACTAATAAATATTTTTCGATAAATTAATGATTTTTAGGTTATTTCGTAATGAACATTTTCAATTTATTTGTAATGAACTTTCTCATTAAACTAATGAATATTTAATTTATTTGTAATGAACATTTTTAATAAATTAATGAATATTTTTAATAAACTAATGAATTTTTAATTTATTCGTAATGAACATTTTCAATTTATAAAAAAATAAAAAAAAGGTAAATACATATTTTTTCCATAAGCAGATTTAAAAAAAATTAAAAAATCAGTTAATTAAATAAAAAATCTAAAATTTGCTTTTGAAATATTCAATAATAATCTCAAATACTCTCTAAATCAGTTAATTAAATAAAAAATTTAAACATCTTTATTTATTTATTTTTCATGCTATTCAAAAGTATTGTAAAAAACTATGTGCAACTGTAATTATTGTTATACCATATATCTCTATCTATCTATGTAGCAATTTAAATTATGAGCCCATTATAGAGAATTTTTATTTAGCAATAAAAACATAATAGCAATTTTAATAAAACAAACATGCATAACTATTAAAATATAGTGATAATTTTATAATATTTATAATTTTTTTTAGTGTCTCAGTGTTCACATATTTATTTATTATGATTTATCGAGTGTTAATTACATATTCATCATTTATTACGATTCATCGAGTGTTAATTATAAATTCATTGAATATTAACTATAGGTTCATTATATTCGAGTGATAAATTCATTACTTTTTATTTGAAATTCAGATTAAGTAGAAGTTCATCAAATATTAATTACAAGTTTATTGATTGTTAACTTGCATGTTCATTAAATTTAAGTAGCAGATTCATTATTTTTTTCTTAATATTCAACTTAATCATATTTAAATACATAAGGTTCTTTATTCTTAGATATAGATTCATTAATTATACAATACAAAACACTTATTAATATAATATATAAAAATTATGATGAACATCCATTCTATAATAAATGAACATGTAAATTTCAATTAATGAATCTATATGCACAAAATAATGAACCTCTAATTTAAAACTAAACAAACAAATAAACACATCGAAAATTAAACAAATTTAATTAATATGTAGTTAACAGTTAATGAACATGTAGTTAATACTCAAGCAACCTCTACTTAACTTGAGTTTTGCATAAAAAATAATGAACCTGCCACTCAAGTTAAATGAACTTGTAGTTAAGACAATGAATATGTACTTACTATATAATGAACACGTACTAATTAACAAATGAACCTGTTTGCGGCTCAAAAAAAATTTGTAAATATTACAAAATTGTTATCATATTTTAAAAATTGTATAAGTTTGTTTTATTTTTAAAATTGTCACTATTTTTTATACGTACAAATGACATTTGATACATTATGCAAAGTGGACATAGATCTGTCTTATAATTTCAGTTTCCAGCAAGAACAAATGAAAATACCAATGTAATGGGCTTTCTGGCCCATAAACGTAATAATGGGTTTTGAGCCCATTATCACATGGGGAATCTAGTGGGCTTATGACCCAGCATGAAATAATGAGTTATGAACTCAATTTAACGCAAATTATATTGTGTTCTTTGGTTCATAATACAAAATGAACTAAATATGTGTGAGATATATAGTGATAATTTTGTAAATAAAATAAATTTATATAAATTCATTTATTGATATATGTTCATTAGTTTATTAGTCAAATGCTTATTAATTTAAAACAAAATCAACAATTATTTTGTGTTTTTTTTGCGTTTTAAGATGTTATTTGTCTTAATTTGTTGTTTTTTCGATACATTTTATTTCAATTTTTTGTTATGTTTTTTAGTTTTTTTAAAAATGATTCAATGAATTCATACCTATAAGAAGACACAAAAAATATTCATTAAATTAAATATACAGAAAAATAAAATGAATTTATCTTAATATAAGAAACGAACATTTTATAATAAATTAATGAACATTTATAGTTTATTTCATAATGAACATTTTTAGTTTATTCGTAATAATTTTTATTAAACTAATGAATCTTTATTTTATTCATAATGAACTTTTTTTAATGAACTAATGAACATTTTTTAATAAATTAATGAATATTTAGTTTATTTGTAATGAATCTTTTCAAATTATTCACAATTAACCTTCTCAATAAACTAATGAAATTTTACTTTATTCATAATGAACATTTTTTAATGGCGTAATAAATTTTTTTCAATAAACTAATGAACCTTTAGTTAATTTGTCAGTTTATTTATAACGAACATTCTTAATAAACAAATAAATATTTATTTTCTTCATAATGAACATTTTTTTAATGAACTAATGAATATTTTTCAATAAACTAATGAACTTTTATTTAATGACAGATGATTAATATTTACAAAAATGTTAACGTGTAATTGATAATTATATAAATTTGATTTATTTATAAAATTATCGCTATCTCTTACATGTATGATGAATTTTAGTTCATGATACTAGATGGATCGGTCCAATATATAACCATTGTCAATTGAACTGCCTTGACCTTTAGGAAATTGATCTAGAAACTTTGATTTGTGGAAAATTAGAGAAAATGAGGGTTCACTGTTGGAAACCAATAAATCCCTTTGTGACTGAGGTGTAAACAGAAAAAAAAATAAATAAATTTCAGTCAAAGATATTTAAATTTAATAAAATAAATTACAATAAATTGTTGAGTGAAGTCCTTACAAAAATTTAATTTCATTCAAAGATATTTTAATATTTGCTAAATTTATGTACAGTTATATATACTGATTCCTCTTGAGTTAATAACCACATCATCACGTTACCTTAATAAGAAAATAAAGTACACATTTACTTCTACCGCATATGGTTTCCTAATTAATGTGAAACTATAAATTACTATTAGACATTTCTTTTAAGAAAAATTGAAAGAAACCTCTGAAACTAACCAATTTCATTATTTGTCCATATGTCTGCATTTAATTAGCAAATAATTTATATTCTTTTTGGATAATTAGGAAGCCAAGCGAACTATAGGCTATATAATAGAGGGTACCTATTTTCTAGCAATATTAGTAGATGATAACGAGAAAAATTGAATCCGATACTTTTTCAATTTTTAAATGTGAGAATACTAATTAAGTTATCCCGATTGACATTCTAATTTACATTCTTTACTTTTTAATAATTAATATATCATTATAACTTTTAAATCTTAATTAGCAGTTATCGATAAACTTTAGTTTAATCCGTTATGAGTTCTTAAATTCCATCTCCAGTCAATTTTTTTTACCAGAATTTTATAAAGATCATCAGTTTTTCTTTGAAATATTTGGGTTAATTTCATTTATGGTTATTAAATTTTATTTTTATTTAATAAAATTATAATTTTTTTTTTCTAAAAAAGTCATTTAATTGTATTTTCATTTTACTAAAATCACTTTCGATTAATTTTTCGATTTAGGTAACCAAAAAACTGATGTGATAGCTTATATATCACCGGAAATTGGTTTGAAGTGATTTTAGTGAAATAAAAATATAATTTAGTGATTTTTTTGATAAAAAAAATTTATAATTTTATTACAATAAAAACAAAAGTCAATGATCATAAATAAAATTAATCTGAAATATATTCTTATGGCCCTTTTAAATTTTCATGAAGTCATATGTCATGAAGAGTTGCGTACATTATATTTCACATGTCTATATAAAAGAAAGACACGAAATACATGAAATAATTTATTTATATAAAATTATGTTATGAGTTCTTTTATTTCATCATTAACCAACAACTTTTATAATATAAAAATAACAATTTTGTGAATTCAAATACTATTGAATTAAATATTATAAAATTATATTTTTTATAAAAAAATAGTATTTTACTGTTAATTATTGGGATTATTATTATTATTATTATTATTATTATTATTATTATTTTTAGTGAAATGTTTGGGATAACTCCTAATTATAATCCTACGTAATCCATATGAAGGTACCCTACTTTAGGTCATGAGCTTATCCATTTTTGTATTTACATCTATGGCTTATGCTTGCTGCCCAAGTAGTTAGTTTTCATCAATTATTTATTTATTTATTGGAAATTGATTGATTAATTGAAAAAAGGTACTATTGGGATGTTACTCTTCACCCTCTATATTATTATAAATAGATGCTCCATGATTTTATAGTTATTATAATAAATTATATATAATGAAGAATAATCCACAATAATAGAACTAATCCACATTTTCTGTAAATTATTTATAATTTTTTCACATTGAAGTTCACGTCAACCAACAAGTAGAATTTATGACTATGGATGATAAAAAAAAAAAAAAAGGAAAATTATAAAAAAATATTAATTTTGTAAGATATTAAAATTATATCTAATTCTTAAAAAATTATATTTAAATTATATAAATTTTTATTTTTTAAACAAATATAGCTTCGATAGTACGGAATCTGTCTCAAAATCTAGCTGGTGCTAAAATAGATTCACCGAATAGAGTAGCTAGGATTGATGTAGATTAAAAATATTGATTGAATTAAATATATTTAATTATAATTGAATAATTAGACTAGCGTCAATCTAATTATTTAATCCAGTTAGCATATTTGATCCATATCAATGTCAATTATTTCATTCGATCAATTTACGTAAGCACTTGTTCGGATTAGAGATTAATTTCGTGCTACCCAAAGTAGATTTGTTCTAAAAATGAAAATTCATATAATTTAAATGGAATTTTGAAAAAAAAAAAATGATATAATTATAAAATTTAACGAAATTTATTATTTTTTTTATAATTTTTCCTAAAAAAATTATCAGTTATTGATATGAATGCACTGTTTAGTAGCACTAAACTAGTTTATATATGTATATATAATTCATTTGTATTATGTATTATATATTTTTATATACTTTTTATGATTAATATAAACATATTATTTTATGTCATTTTATATTTTTCAGTTATATTTTTATCTATTTTTATCGAAACACTTTTAATTAAATCGACTAAATTATCAATTATTATATTTTTAACTTGAAACTAGAGTATTTAGCTAATTTTATCGAATAGAACCGAAATGATAAGAGTACATTAGGTTTCAAAACAAATCTAAACTAATATGGATGGCTAATAAAAAAAAAAAATATCATTATGCAATACATTCAAAATGAACAAACTTCAGAATCGTAACAAATAAGGAGTCTGATATTTTAATTTATTATTTTAATTAATATACTCAAGAAAACAAGTTGCCCATGTGGTAAACATCCTTCAATATATTACACCTAACAAGAGGTCCACTGCCGCAAGCTGTAACCATAATAATTTAATTAAGAAAAGTCTTAAAACTTATATTATTGAAAGAGATATTACTTGAAAAGAGATTGAATTAGGTATACTACCTATTTTAAAATTTACGAGAAAGTATTTTGTAGTTTTTGAAATTTTACCTACAAGCAGAATTAATTTTAATATGTGAATTTACGATAAAGTATTTTGTGGTTTTTAAAATCTTACCCACAAGCAGAATTAATTTTAATACGTGGTTATAGTTATTTGGGCAAAGAAACTAAGTATAGTTAAGACTATCCACCATGTGACAAAAAAAAAAAAAAGATATCATAGAGATTACATCCCTAACTAGCCGACTTCCAATCATATTCCTTTACATGTTTGGCTGTTTGCTAAACCATTCTCCTTTATATTAAACCTTCTAACTATATGATCGTTTTCAGCCAGCAACTCGTTTAATTTCAATTAGTAAAGGCTTAATTTTAATAAAAATTAATATTAAAGAATAAGAGTTTATTAAAGGAACAATTACCAAAAATATAGGCAGCTCCTCTTAAAATATTTTTTATTTAATTTATTTTTTAAATTCAGTTTTTCATCTATATTAATCTTTATATTTTAAAAAATTATAAGTTCACGCTTCATACTTCTAGCATTAGTTAATAGCATGGCAATGATATGAGATAGTAATATATGAAACATGTTGATATTTTTTTAAAATATAATGAGATAATATAAATTAAAATTTGAATTTCGAAAATAAAATGGTAAAAAAAACATTTTAAAATGCGAAAGGACGAAATAAAATAATTATCCTCATTTAAAATTGGTGGATATAGTTGATTGATTAAAGATCACTGTTCTAAGTCAAACTTATATTTGTGTTTGCCAACTATTATAAACAACGGTGATGTAGGCAGAATATTAATGCCCATTGATTTTTATAAATACGACGTCGTTTTAGCTTGAGCAAATTTGTTTTATGCTTTTGTCTTTTCCTTGTATTACCTGCTGCACAGCTGTAATAATGAAAAAAAATTCTCCCATAATTTCCTAAAATAAATCAATAATTGAACTATCTTAACTTCATCTAAATATCATAAATAACAAGCAACAACTATGCGAAATGTGATAGATTTAGTATAATGAAATATCATAAATAATATTTTTTTTTTATCAATTACATATTTAAAGAAAGGAATTTTGATTGTTTTAAAAATTTCAATTAATTAGATAAAAAATAAAAATATTATTTGTTCTACCAATTCTTTTACTACCTACACAATCTGTTATTTAAATATTTATGCTTTATTAATTCATCTATTTATATTTCTCAATTTGCACAGATTTAGGTATTTATAAAGAGGTCAAATGTGTATATTTTTTCGGAACAGATGCATTTAAGAGAAGTCAGATGTGTCTATTCTCAAAAAAAAAAAAAAAATATATGCATTTGATATGACAAAAAATGTTATTTTTAGCATAAATCATATGCCTTTGCTTTCCAGCTAGGAAAGGAATATGACATCTCTTAGATGCATCTATTTCCATAAAATAGACATATTTGTGCGGTCAAATGCATCTGTTTCGTGGAACAAGTGCATTTGATCTCTCTGTAACTTATATTTATTTACAAAAATATTATCATTTTAGTATTTTTTTTATTTATGAAACAGACGCATTTAATCTATGAAAATTTTTTTTTATACTACATGTATATTTTGTGATACAAGTCCTAATAATTGGTATGACCTCAAAGCGAAGCAGCATAGAGCCAAATATATAGTTTGGTACCATTTTATGCCACCTAGCTAGCTCTCTTGCCATTGTAACAGCAAATGCAGTGATTTCCAAACTATATAGTTTGGTCCATTATGGTGCACTCCACATGTAGATTAGATCCAACTTTCCTTTTTTCTTTTTTTATCCGGTATTTTTTTATATGGTATCTAGAGTTATTCCGACTAATTTTATTAATATCCAGATAATAATTCGAAAACCCATATATTGGAAGAGTATAACCATCGACTTTCTATTATAAGATCCTATAAATCGAGCATTTGATAAAGCTATATATTATATTAATTATATATTTTTAATCATGTAGAAGCCTCATAGAAGCAACCTTAACGTGCATGCTACGTTGTAGTCAAATCTAACTATGTATTTCTGTCTTTACATGGACCACCTTTTCATTGAAATTAAATTGTCTTTATAGTTCTAATTAAACTTTACAACATCTCACTCATACTATTGAAGATACAATTGAAGATCCCATATTGTATTTGTTTCCAAAAAAAAAAAATGATTATTATAATAATTTAGACAATTTTTTGCTTTAGTTATATGCAAAAGTTCATTTCCTTTCTCGTTATAAAAAATTTGATTAGATACTTGAAACTTTGAGACTCAAATTCACAATCTTGATTGCCAAATCCATACTAAACTAAAATTCATTGATAAAGTCTATTTCAATATCTTGTAATGTTAAACCACGTGCAAATATCTTTTTACCACCGTTCATTTTGCTAGCCATTTTTTTTAAAATTTTAATATAGTATCGGAATTAGTACGATTTATTCAGAGAGTACTATATACTCGGTTTTTCAACTAGCGACAATTCTTTTACTTAAACTAAATTTTTAGGATGATCTAAATCCAAAATCAATTTGAACATGTATGCAAAAACAACCAAGATGAAGGGAGTAATTAGACAAGAAGACAGGCGGCCAAAGCATCTATCCGTCTCTTTCAATCCCAACCTCAACTCTCCTAGCTGTCAAGAAGGATTCTCTAATCAAACTGCCCCTCCCCTCCCCCTCCCCCCCCACCACCTTTTTTTTTTTTTTGTTTTTTTTTGGGGGGGGTAACAGAGGAGGCAAAAAGCCAAAGAAAAAACTGCCCTTCTATTTAAATGCATAGCATATGCCTAGCTACGCATCTCGTGAGTTAATGACATAAATTATACAGTCGTCATCATCATCAATAATCTTTGATTTTCTTCTCTTAGCCAGCTCAAATTTTGTGATCATGATGGATCATAAATTCAATCTTATGCTTGTGGTGTCAGTTTATCTCAGTTTGTTTCTCTTCCCTAATACCATATCAGCTCAGCTTAGACAGAATTACTATGCTAATATTTGCCCAAATGTAGAAAGCATTGTTAGAAATGCAGTTCAGAAGAAATTTCAACAGACTTTTGTTACTGTTCCTGGCACCATCCGTCTCTTCTTTCATGATTGCTTTGTTCTGGTAATTAACTTTTCTTCATTCTTGACAAATTAATATCAAAACCCATTTATTTTTTTCTATTTTTAGATTGATTAAGATGGTTAATCACCGATTTGTTTATGCATATACTATGATAGGGATGTGATGCTTCAGTGATAGTTGCTTCTACTGCAAACAACAAAGCAGAGAAAGACCATCCTGATAATTTATCACTGGCCGGAGATGGATTTGACACAGTGATCAAGGCCAAAGCCGCTGTGGACGCCGTCCCCAGTTGCGCAAATAAGGTCTCCTGTGCAGATATTCTTGCAATGGCAACCAGAGATGCCATTGCCTTGGTCAGTCAATCTTTAATTTTCTTGGTCTATGTAATTAACTATAGCAATTTTTTTTTTGAACAGAAATTAATTACGAGTAAATTAATGGATAAGATTCATCTGAAGAACTAAATTAATTAATTATGATTTGGGATGAATTAATTACAATGCAGTCTGGTGGGCCTTCGTACGCTGTTGAATTAGGAAGATTGGATGGTCTAAGCTCAACAGCTGCAAGTGTTAATGGCAAACTCCCTCAGCCGACTTTCAATTTGAATCGGCTTAATTCTCTGTTTGCTGCTAATGGGCTTTCCCAAACTGATATGATTGCTCTCTCAGGTATTTATCATTAGTAATTTATTAAATTATCTAATTGTCACTGTCGGTTTGCTGCAAAAGTCAATATTCTAGTGCATTATTTATTTGATTATTCTGAGGATTGTGGTCCATCCAAGGATAGTATTGTACAATTTGATACCCTTGTTTAAAATTGATAATGACAAAAGACAAATTACTATAAACTTTTAAAAAACTAAAATCACATTTCTATATTTTTTTTAATAAAATTATCATTTGAAATTACAATTAGAAAGATTAGTGTTTGAATATATTAACTGTTGTTTTGAAGTTATACTTATCGGTAATGAGTAAAAATTTTAAACTCTTATAAAAGGTCATTAAACTATACATGAAATTTACACAAAAATATTTTAAATATAAAAAAATTACGTAGTGTATTGCATTACAGTATTTAAAATTCATACAATATCAAATGAATTAAATATTATCTCAAATGACATCAGGTGGACCGTTAATTTTTTAAAAAATTTATTTGACTGTAGTTTATTTAAAATTTGATTTAGTTATTTTTTAATACAGTATCGATTAGTTTGATTAATCCATAATATACCAGATAAAACATCGACAAAGCACATTCTTAAAAATTTTAGATATACCTTCTTACATAGGCTTGGCAATGGAGTGGGACGGGGGCAGAGAGTATAATCCCCATCCCCACCATACTAACGGAAACAAATTTATCTTCATTCCTATGGAAATCTCTGTCCTTGCTGAATTTTTTAAATTAAAAAATAACAATATGTTAATAATATAATTTTACATAATTGAATAACTAAGTTAGTATGCAAGAAATATGATAAATCGATAATTTATAAATATTTATACATAATTTAAAAATTTATACATTTAGATAATTCATAAATTAAATTAGTATATAAGCTAAATTAATATGACTATAATCTTTAGGTTAATTATAAATAAATATATAATTTTTTAAGTAAATTAGTTGGATATAAAATTTATTAATATAAGGTAAATTTGTAAATAAATCCAATATAATACAATTGTTTTGATAAAAAATATATAATATTTATAGTAAGATATACATAATATAATATTTAAAATTTAAATTATTAAACATTTAAATATATAAATATAAATAATTATATATATAATATTTTAAAATATAATTAGTGGATTCTTATAAAATTAGGACAAAAATCATCACAAAGCGGAAAGTATTCTCTTCATTCCTGTTCCGTTCCACTCAATCGAAAAGAAAATTTCTCCATATATTAATCGAAGAATTCTCATTCCATTTGCGGCACGCAAACCGGGAAGGAAATTCTTCACCCTATTACCAACTCTTTTCTTGCATATTAAATTTTTTTTTTTTTTATTAGACTCAGAGTTTTAGAACTAGTGCCGAGCCACATCATGAGGAATGTATATGCATTGTCGTAGTCAAATAAGAGCCTTCTGATTTTTGTTTTTCCAATTTTTGACGCAGCCGCTCACACCCTAGGATTCTCCCACTGCGCCAAGTTCGCCGACAGAATTTACAATTTCAGCCGTCAGAACCCAGTGGACCCTACACTCAACATGGGCTATGCAACTCAATTACGGCAGATGTGTCCGAGGAATGTGGACCCCAGAATAGCCATCAACATGGACCCAACCACACCCAATACTTTTGACAACCAGTACTTCAAGAATCTTCAGCAAGGAATGGGCCTCTTCACCTCTGACCAAGTCCTCTTCACAGACCCCAGGTCCAGGCCCACTGTTAACACTTGGGCCGCCAACTCCCCAGCCTTCCAGCAGGCCTTCGTCACAGCAATAACAAAGTTGGGCCGGGTTGGAGTCAAAACGGGTCGGAATGGAAATATTCGTCGAGATTGCGGCATCTTAAACTAAAATAATAGAATAGTTACATATATTACAGGTTTGGATTTTGCTTATTCTTGTAGTAAATAGGTGTTTCTCATATAATAATTTCTCAAAGAAGAAGGTGGTTTAAAAGAGAGAAAAAATTGTGGAAAAAAAAATGATGAGAGAGGATGGGTCTTGGGTTTTTTATTGATAATCTTGTCAGTTGACTTCAAATTTGACTAACTTGTTATTTTCAACTGATTATGATTTTTTTTATAAAGGACTGATTGTAAATTCAAACTCGAGATATTAGAGTTTTGATTATCAGATTAATACAAAATTCTAGTGTTCAAAGATGGAAATACACCGACAATGGTATTCAGACAAAGAAAAACTACATTCAGTATATGTTGTATTATATAACATGATCTATAGATTTGGTAACAGGGCGAGGTGGTCTCATCTCCATTTCTAGAGTAATGGAGAATCTTTGTTTTTGTCACTGTCATATTAACGGAGATAAATTTGTTACTATTTCCATTCCCACAAGAATCCCCACTTCTGTTGATTTTTCTGAATTAAAAAATAATAAATAATAAAATTACAATTTTATATAATAAAATAACTAATTTAGTACGCACAAAATATGATAGTACTTAATAAAGTTACTCTCATACATGTAAATCTAAAAATTTACAAATTAAAATAAGTACAAATAATACAAATATTCATAGATAATTTAAAAGATAACACATTTAGAAAAAAAAACAAATAATTCATAAATTAGATTAGTGTATAAACTAATTAATATGACAATAATGTCTATATTAATTATAAATAAATATATAATTTTATCAAATAAATTAGTTATATATTTTTTTATTTAATTTATTAATATAATTTAAATTCTTATATAAATTTAATATATAATAAAATTGTTTTAATAAAGAAAAATATATAATATATACAATAAAATATACATAATATAATATTTGAAATTTAAATTACTAAATATATATAATTTTAGAATATAATTATTGGATCTCTATGGGACGGGGTGGGGATCCCCATAGAGCAGAAAGTATTCTTCCTATCTTCGTCCCACTCTGCTCAACGGAAAAGAAATTCCCCCATCTCCATCCTCATACAGAGGTGAATCAAAAAATTCCCGGCCCGTTCATAACAAATTTACGAAGGAATTTTCATCCCATTGCCAACCCTAAGATGCACCACCCATATCAGAAGTCGGCCACTGCCAAATGCCAAAGTCATTGATACAAAATTTTCAGTAAAGTTAAAGTTAAGAAATTGGAAATGTAAACTTTATTCACAAAGTTAAAAAATCAAACAATCTATAGTGTTGATTGGAGAAAAGTGATCAATTAGGGACGGCTAGATTCATATAATGTCAATATTTTTATACTACCATGTCACACCCTGGAAATAATCAGACCAAAGGCCTATATACAATCTAATCAACTTAATCTGAAACTAACTTGCTATTTATGTACTTCACAGTCATCAGGAAAACAATGTGGTCAACGTCATCACTGGAGTGGTCCTGTTGAAGTATTATATCACAAACCTCAAACCTTAACTTTCCCTAAAATCCAATCTTGTACTGAAGTTCCAGTTCATTCTTCCGATGCACGAAAGCAAACCTTCTCAAGTTGAATAGGCCACTCTTCTCCAAGTATCTGAGGGTTTAGCTCCATTGCAAGTCGAAAATCTAACATGGTTGCTGAAAAGGACGCAGTTGGCTTCTGTAAATATCTCATTGGCCACATGCCATTCAAACCAGGTATAGTATAACCATGTCCTTGGCCTGCATGTTTTTGTACAACTCTTGAAGCAGCTAAATCTATGCAGGGCTTAATCAATCTCTTCAAATAAACATCCAGGCTGTTACTTAATAAATTAACACAATCAACGGATACTTTTATTCCCTCTATCTCCAACTTCTGCTCCAACCTCTTCTTTAATGAATTGGTATCAGGTAATTCGCCACTAGTAAGACATGTCGCCATATGGTAAGAGGATACCAAGCGATTACATAATACTTTCCGTGCCCCTTTAGTGTTCAAGGGAATGCCAAGAGGAGCTCTAATAACTGGGCTCCTACTATAAATGCCGGGGCTCACAGCAGCCTGATCAACCTCTTCTCCATCTTCCACAGAGCCTGGAGGTCTGCCGCCCAAGGAAAGCAGCTCAGTAGCACTCTGTTGTTCTTGAATTTTAGGGATTGAATCTTCACAATCAATATTGTGGTTTTTCCCATGGGGACCAAGAGGGCTACGTCGATCCCTAAGCTTGCAGTCACTAAGAACTGAACTCCCCTTAGGAGGAGATGGGAGAAAATCCCTGCATAGGGACTGAAGACTACTTTTTTGATAACCATTGGTCACTTCCAAACCACAAGAACCTTCAGGTTTGCTCTCCTTTGTTGGGACCATTTTTGCGAGAGGTGCATTTTTTATGATTGATCTGAGGAGGTGATTATGAAGATGGACGTTTTCCCTTCCTATTGTATCAATGCAGAGTCTATCAAAGTCAGATTTGCTAATCTTGAGACTCAAAAACTTTGTGAGGAGCTCAAAGTACTTCACTGCTTTTAGACGACCAAGCTTCCTCTCAATCTGCAATTTTAGCTCTAACGTATCTATCCGGGAAAATTGCCGAGCTGCCGGCATTTTAGTTTTAGAACTCCATGCTATCTATCAATCATCAAAACAAATAACCCGGTGTCACAAAAACATATTACCATATAAATTTCAATACAACTAGTTTCCCAATTAAAACCACGTACAAGCAAAATTCTTGAATCCCCAAAAAAGTATGATTCAAATAACAATCTTATTACTTAAATTTAGATCCCAATCCGTAAATTCAGCTTTTTCTAGCAATTAGCTTTCGGCCAAGTAAAGTCAACAGTAGAAGTTACTGAAAGAACAGTAACAAAATCTAGAACAAGTAAAACAGAAGGCATATCAGAAATTCTCCGTAGAAACGATTTCTAACTTCATCTCACCTGTTGTTTCTTCAATTCAAGCTCACAAAATATACAAAACTTTCAGCAACCAACTTCAATTCGCATTAACAAGCAAACAAAACAACGGAACTGGAAAAGAATCAAACTTTCGAAACTAATTAGGATAAATTCGAGCTCTGAAATACAATCTATTCAAAATTCCCCGAGAAAAAAAAAAAAAACAATCCCAGAAAGCTAGCAAAAAGGAATTCAGAAAATATAAGAAGGAAAGCATAATATGAATTAAAAAGAAGAAGAAGAAGAAGTAAAAACTAACCTGAATAGAATAGAAGAAATGCCTAATTTTGAATTTGGTAGTACTACACTGTTATTCAGTGCAATTTTTCGATCAGTAGGTATTTCTCTTTCTTTCGACTGTGCGAGATTAGGGCTAGTAAGGAACGAAGGAAGAAAGAAACATAGGCTTTTTCGAAGCTTCGCTTAAGTCACTTCGGTCAATGCGCACGTGCATTTTGACAAGTGCTAAGTGTGAGCATATTCCAATGCCCTCTTTATTTCACTCTTTAATATTTTGCATCAGTTGCTCTCCAGATTGCAATAAGAATTTTTAGTATTTTAATTGTTGAAAAAGTCTAGTTTAAATTTTAATAAGTTAACTAGTTGTTTGATGAATGTTTTTAGACTTGAAATCTAGGATTTTGGTGATTCAATTTTTTTTTTTTTTTTTGATTTTAAATTAGGTTAAGATTTTATATAATTTCCATTTTCTAAAAGCCTATTTAAGACTTCATTATTATGAAATAAAAGTTAGAAATAACTTTCAAATTTACTTTCAACCTTAATTTTGCCTACTGTAACTTTAAAAAATCAGCAGTTGGTATTAAAGCTCTTTGTTTTTAAAGAACATGTGAATTTGCTCAACCCATTTAAAACCATAACCGATTTTTAACTTCATTTTTAAATATGGCTAGTAGCAGTTTCTTTTTAAATGTCCCACAAACCTTTACTAGTGAAAATTATTAAATTTGGTCAATGAAATTGCAATCTCATCTTGAAGCTTATAATTTATGGGCAGTAGTAATGGAAGATAGACCATTACACTCACTCTCTGCAAATCATACCCTTATTCAAATTAAAGCTCATTCAAAAGAGAAAACTAAAAGGTACAAATCCAAAACTATTATTCAATTGCAGATTCAATTTTCTCCAAAATCATTATATATGGGATAGTAAAAGAAGCTTGAGAGAAACTCAAAATAGAGTATCAAGGAACTAATAGGATCAAACAAATGCAAATTATAAATATGAAAACAGATTTTGAATTTTTTAGAATGGAAGAAGTTGAAACAATCACTAAATATTCTGAAAATATTTCTTTGATTGTTAATAAAATCATATTGCTTGGTGAGGATTTTCCAGTTACCCAAATAGTAGAAAAAGTTTTGTGACAATTCCAGAAAAATTTAAGTCCAAAATTTCATCACTTGAAGAGTCTAAAGATCTTCAACAGTCTCTCTTCTAGAATTAATGAATATTTTTCAAGCACATGAGTAAAGAAGAGCTTTTAAACCAAAAAAAAATGTGCTTTTTATGTACAAAACAAGAAAGAAAAAGGCAATTATCCTCCTTGCAAGCACTGAAAAAAAAAAAAACATCTTGAGAAATATTGTTGGTAGAGACTAGATGCATTATCTAGAAATTGCAAGCAAATAGGCCATATTACAAAAGTGTGCAAGTACAAAGATAACCAATATAATCCACACACAGAGACAGCACAAACAAAAGAAGTTGAAACTGAGGAGGGGCTGTTCTAATTTGCAACAACAATTTTTTATCCCACTTTTAGAATGAATGGATTAGAGTTTAAAATTCATTTGTATATGAATTCTACTTGGAATTCATTTATAAATGAATTCTTATATTTAGAATGATACAACTCTTTTTATATAAAAGCTGAAACTTCATTAATAGAAATCAGTAGCTAGAACATCCAACAAGGATCACCACACCATAGGAACAGACAAGGCACCAGCTGCACGAGCAAGACAGTGCACAGCCTGGTTAGCTGACCTTTTAGCAAACACAAAACAACTATTAACTACATCCTTAGCTAGAATTTTACAATCATTGATAATTTGTCCAAGATAAGATTGGTCCACAGCATCACAGAGCAACTGGGAGTCTCCTTCCATGAAGACATTAGAGACATTCCTCTCCTTGATATAACTTAAAAAATGAAATTCAATTGAATTTCATTTAATTGTATTTTAAACAAATCAAAATTTTGATATTCATTTACATATTTTTCTAAATTATTCTTGTATTGACTTTAAGAAAAATATAAATCTATGTAGAAATAAATATGCATAAGCATATACATGGGTAAAATATGTCCCCTAGTATATTCTAGCTAACAAGATTTTCCTTGCGATTGCATCTCGTCTAACGTGTCCTCCAGCTATTCCTTGATGGATGATCACCTTACTCACTTCCTCAGGGCCGAAGGTTCCGCAACACCTTGGAGTTAAATCCCGCTAAAGCAGTTGCAGCTTACACTAGCTAGGCGAACTCCCGCTCTGATCCAAGCTTTCCTTTTGTAGAAGACTTCTTCCGAATGGCATGATTGTTCAATACTACGTTCCTCGATCTTCAAACAAGACTGACTCCTACTCTCCTCCTTCTCCTTTAGGATAGGTTCGTCGTTGATCCTTCTTTCACTAATTCTCGTTTTGGATTCAATCCAGCCAAGATTTCTCTACGGTTTCCTTCTTTTTCCTTCGGAATGGTAGAGCTAGGAGGGGTGGTTCCCTTTTTCTTGACTGAGGCCTTTCTGATCTTATTTGTGTTCCGAATAGCATTGAACTAATTTTGCTTAGACATGCACTTGCATATTTAAAAAAAATCTCAAATATAATTATAGTTATAATTATTATAATTATTATCATTATTATTACTTTTATTCATAATACATATTATATAATTTAATAAAATTTACATAACAAGACTATAGAGTTCAATTGCTCTTGAAAAATAAAGAAGGAAGTAAATGAGAATAGAGAAAGAGAAAGGAGGTAGATTTTGTTTGTAATGAGAAAAGATAAAAAGATAAAAATTAAACTAATTTTAAGTCAATAAGGGTATTTTTATTAATAAAATTTATTAGGCTTATTTTATGGAATTCATTTACAAATTTCACCTATTTTGCTAGAATTTGGTTGTAGTCATAAACCAATTCTATGAATTCAATTCTAAGAATTGTAATAAATAATTCATTTATTCCAAACATAAAAATCCTAGAATTACAAATGAATTTGACAAATTTTACGTATTTCATTCATTTCAAATAGGCTGATAGAGTCAAACTCCATATAATTTTTAAACGTGACATTTTCTCTTCTCAAATTTGAAAACAACACTGAGCTCTTTGTAAATATTTTATTATTTATTTTTTCTTTTTTTTCAATAAAGTTATATTAATAAAAAATTTATATTAATTTTAAGAAAGTTATATTAATAAAAATTTATAATAGAGAGCTAAATAAATAGTATTGTTGGAATACACACAAATTTTAAAATAAATTAAAATAGAGAATTGAGTTTTTTTATATCAGAATGATTTAGGAGCAGGGAATACTTTAAGCCCATTTGGTACATAGAATTGTTTGATCAAGCTATAGGATTATTTTTTAAATCATATGTTTAGTTCAACAAATTAGGTATGGCTTAGTAATTCCAATGGCTTACTAAAACTATAAAATAAGCTTAGCTAATACCCACCTCTGTATGTTGAGTTGTTATATTATGCATCTGAGTGCATGATGCACCAAAGGCTCATTCACACGTTCAATAACATTAATTTTCGTTTATGTAGATACATTGTATATTCATTATTTTAATAATTATATATTCATTATTTAATAACTATGATTCATTATTTAAAAATTATAGATTTATTATTTGTTTTCATGAGGTCTTTTCTTGTATGTTCGATTATTTACTTAATAGGTTCAAATTCATTATTTAATAACTGTAAATACATTATTTATTTTTATAAATTTTTTTCATATTTTCATCTATGTTTGATTATTTGCTTGCCAAGTTCGGGTTCATTATTTAATGACCATAGATACATTATTTTATAACTGTAGATATATTATTTATTTTTATGAACCAATTTCGTTTTTTCTTGTATGTTTGATTATTTGCTTATTAGGTTTAAATTCATTATTTAATAATTATAGATACATTATTTTATTTATACATTCATTATTTGTTTTCATGAATTTTTTTCATTTTTTCATCTATGTTTTGATTATTTGCTTAATAGGTTCAGATTCATTATTTAATGACTATAGATATATTATTTTATAATTGTAGATATATTATTTGCAATTGAATAAAAAAACAAATCAAACATAATAAAAAAATAAGAAATTTACTAGCAGAAAAACAATAAGAAAAAGAAGAAAATTATACTATCTCACAAATTAAATTCTCACAAATCGTATTCTCAACAAAAATATGTTCATATATTTTCAATTGAACAAAAGAATTAGAAAAAAACAAATTACAACAAGAATAGAAGAATAAGAAGAAAAATAAAAGGAAAAAAATAGAAAAAATATCTAAGAAAATCGAAGAAGAAGAAGAAAAAAAATCTAATACTTGTGAGCTTATCTGAGTATATATAGCAAGATGCACTTGGTTGCATGGTATAAATTGCGCCTATGTCTTTACTAATCTCATTTTAATGAAATTATTAATCTCTATAATTATAAAATAAAAAGTCTAAACTAACCTTACTATTTTATATTATTTTCAAAATAGCTTTAGTTTTATATTTTATTTTTCAACTAATTATATAGGATAAGGAATATATTTAAACCATTCTACCAAACATGGTATTACAAATTTGGATTAGCTAATATTATGATTGAAATATTTTTACCAAATAAAGGCTAGCTTAACTAATGTTATGGCTTAATAAAATCCAACATTAATATTAATCTTATGTCTTAAGCAATCCGCAAACCAAATAAACTATAAGTGTACAATTATTTCAATATGTTTAAAAAATTTGGAAAAAATGCTATTTACTATCTCTAGTTTAATATAATATATTATTATTTCCTTGAAATTTAAAAAATATACGATTTACTTTCTGATTTGACATAATAAACTAGTACTCAAGGTGCATAAAAGTTTTTTCTTTTATTTTGTTTTAACTCTTTAATTTTTATATTTCATGCTTAAAAATAAAATAAAAATTCTAATTTTAGATATTAAAATTTTTTTTTTTTTTAAAAAACTGGCCAATTAGTCATTGTAATTATTATTAACTTTTTAATTCTAATGTAGTTCAATTTTCATGGAAAAACTCGAAACCACGAAAAAATCTTCCACCCAATATATTATAGAATTACTATTTTATAGGATTTATCTATATTTTATATCATATAAACCAAAATTTTCTTTTCCTAGAGAGTGAGAAAATTGTTCACAACGTGTAAACTCTAAAGTGACATTTGATGTCTGTTAGTAGGGATCCAAAAGTGAATAACACTTTATATATATATATATATATATATATATATATATATATATAACATTTGTTTCTTGGCCAAAAAATCGTCTTTTTACATTCTTTTTATTTTCCTTTTTTGTATTTTTCTCAAACGACCACATACTATATATATATATTTTTTTAAAGTACCCAAATGCACTACACACCATCAGTTTAAAGATTAAGAATATTAAAATAACTACATATTTAGAATTTAAACTATAAATATTTGTTTAAATTCAAAGAGTTTAGTATCAATTGATGAAGTAGCTGCATATTCAAAATTCGAACTCGAAACATCTGTTTAATTTTAAAGGCAGTAACTAATATCACCTTGATTCCATGTTTTCTACTTCATCTACGTACAGTGATGCTGGAGAACAATGAAATAATTAATGGGTAAAACTTAATGATACTACAAAGTTTCTGGCAAATTTAAGCACATATGCCTGCAATTTTGGATTGAAATTGGCAGGGACGATATATTCTAGTTATTTTGAGATCAAAATTAAGCAAGAAAGCTTTACATATTAGTAAATGTGACTAATTGAAATTAGCTCAATTAATATATTTATCATGAAATATAATGGTGGGAAATCAGGATTCAATAAGATATGATTTAAATCCTAACAAATAGAATTAGCTGCCCAATAGTTATTAATGGTTAACCAAGAAGAATTATTAAAGAGACTAATTAACAAGCACTTAAACAAAGAAAAAAATTGATTTGGCAGGAGTACAAGCCGTAGCAAATACAACATTATGCCCTTTCCAGGTAAGAACAAGATCATCCTCTTCCTTCTCTAATCCCCAACCAGCTGCATGTTCAGCAAGCATAGTCTTAACTCAGCAACTGCATCTTCCCCGAAACAAAGGCTTCAAACCCACTTGGTCTTGGGCTCTAGCCTCTCAACCCTTTGCAGCCCTTCATGAGCTATCACATTCTCAATCTTCCAGCATATGTCTGCTTCGTACCACTGCCTCTGCATGCTCCCTCTCGGAAGGAATGTGTCCACTGTATCATAAGGTATCCATAGATAATTGAAAGCTGCTCTCAATCTGCACACCAAGTTATTGGATGTTAAATCTGCGAAATGTATCAGATACGGTCCAATCTTGATAGAAATAACCGAATCAACTATTCTAAACTTATTAGGAGTCCTTTTAACGTATTTTCTCCATAAAATATCATATGAGAGGCCTAGATTTCTACAAAATCAAAATTTATTAAGTACTTTTCTTATATTCCAGTGGTTTAGTTTAGAGATTAATATTCCAAATTGCTCTTTGTTGATTCATTGTATCCTAAAAAGAGAACAAATACACTTTTAGAAAAGTGGCAAATTGATATACATTTTGAAGTCGTTGATACACAATCTCTCTCAAATTCTCTCCAACAATCTAGAGGTGAATTTGTTCTAAATCTTGAATAAAATCTAAGGTCCAAAGAGTGGAAAAGTCCATTACAAAGATTCAATAAACTTGTGGCTCGATAAAGAAGAAAAAATCCATATAAACAACAATAATAGATTAAGCAAATGACAACCGAATAAAGTTTAGTTGCACTTGAGGAAAAATATTGAAGGGAATCCCGCATCAAAAATAGAAGGGATAGAAAAAGAGTTTGTAACTAACTTCAAATTGGTTTAAGTTATTTTACAACAACGGTAAATCCATAATTATCATGTCCAAATATATTTGCTCATTCAATTCTAATAAAAATTGTGTATTTTACCGTTAGTATAGTCCTGAATTGAGCTAAAATTATAAAAAGTGAAAAAAAGAAATTTCATATATATATATATATATATATTGTAAATTTCTAATTGGCAAAAAAGTAGGTTATTATAGTTTGTTTTTTTTCTAATCTATAAATTTTAATTTTAATACATGTTGATCTGAAATAGAGGTTCAACAAAAAAAAAAATGGTAGTTCAAGAAACCAATAACCTGAAACTTTTTTCTTTTTGAAAACTCTATAAAAATTAAAAACATCTGAAGTTTGAGGACTAGATTCAAAAATACCAATTCTTATATACTGAACTACGATCCATATAGCATTATGAATTAAGAGTCATCACACGTATAAGAGATAGATGCAATTTTGTAAATAAATAAAATTTACACAGCTATCAAACACATGGTAACATTTTTATAAATATTTATTATTTGTCATTAAATAAAGGTTTATTAATTTATTAAAAAATATTCATTAGTTCATTAAAATAAGTTTATTATGAATAAAATAAAGGTTTATTAGTTTGTTGAGAAGATTTATTACAAATAAATTGAAAAGATTCATTACAAATTAACTAAAAGTTCATTAGTTTATTAAAATAGGTTCATTATGAATAAAGTAAATGTTCATTAGTTTGTTGAGAAGATTTATTACGAATAAATTGAAAAAGTTTATTACAAATTAACTAAAAGTTCATTAGTTTATTGAGAAAATTTATTGCGAATAAATTGAAAATGTTCATCCCGGGTGAACTAAAGATTCATTAATTTATTGAAAAATATTTATTAGTTCATTAAAAAAATTCATTATAAATAAAGTAAATATTATTAGTTTATTAAATAATATCCATTAATTATAAAATTAAAGATTCATTACGAAATAGAGTTCATTCATTTATTAAAAAATGTTAATTATGAAAAAAGTAAATATTCATTAATTTATTAATAAAGATTTATTAGTTTATTAATAAAAAGTTAATTAGTTTATTAATAAATGTTCATTTCTTATATTAATACAAATTTATTTTATTTCTCTCTATACTTAATTTAATAGATATTTTTTGTATTTTGATTTATAGGTATAAATTTATTGAATCTTATTTAAAGAAACTCAAAACATAATAAAAATCAAAACAAAACGCACCAGAAAAACAACAAATCGAGACAAATAGCATCTGAAAATGCAAAATAACTGTTGATTTTGTTTTAAAATAAAATAAACATTTATCAATAAACTAATAAATTTTTATAATAAATTTTTTTCTAATAAACTGATGAATTTATATCAATCAAAAAATTTATATAAATTTATCTTATTTATAAAATTGTCACCGTATTTATATTATTTTTCTCATACGTTTTAAGTCTATAATGCAATGTGGAGCATAATCCACATTATAATTTGTGGGAAAATACATAATAAGTATTATTTTTCCCATTTTAAATTGGATGAACCACTTTCTGGGGAACACTTATTGTGACTTTTCTCTTGCTGTTTCAAATGGACCATTAGGGCCCAAAAGTTCCTACCTAAATGGCTAAATCTTCATTACCAATCCTTGATTTCACGTCTTCAGGATTATTAGGCTCCTTTACGCCTAGGCTTCACCCGAATAATCTTGGGAAATTTACTCCGCTGCCGTTTACCTTGTAAATTTTTTTTTCAATTATACCGATAAAATTTTATATTTTCATTATAATTTTTTATATTTTTACTTTTATTTATTTTTTTAAATACTAAATTTCAGTATTTATTTAATATATTTTTTATTTAATTAAGACATAAAATGATCAATTTTCATATTTTAAACATGAATTAATAATTTTATTAACTTATAATGCTAATATTTATGTTTATGCGAGTATTTATTTATTTTTAATCATTGTTTAATTAATTTAATTAGAAAAAAATATAAATTTGAATTTAATTATCAAATTAAACCTCGGATAAATCTTAATTACAAAAAAATAAAAATTTGTACTTAATTAATTTAATTAATATTATTTATTTTGGTAAATCTTGGATAAATACTTGGATAAATTTAGAATAAATTTTAGTAAATCTTGAATAAATTTCGGATAAACTTTAGGTAATTATTCAGTAAACTTTGTGTAATTTTAATTTTTATTAATTTTCTGATAAATATTGATAAATCTTAGGTATAATTAAGTAACTTTAAATAAATATTTGATAAATATTTTGTAACTTCAATTTTTATTAATTTGTATTAAATATTGGGTAAATATCGAGTAAATATTGAGTAACTCTTTGATAAATTTTTAAGTAAACATTGTGTAAATTTAACTTTCATTATTTTTTTACTAAATAATAGATAAATATTGGGTATAATTTGAGTAATTTTAAGTAAATATTTGAAAAATCTTTTGTAAATTTAATTTTCATTAATTTATAGTAAACTTCGGGTAAATTTCGAGTAAATCTTTTGGTAACTTTTGGATAAATTTTTAAGTAAATCTTGTATAAATTCAACTTTTATTGTTTTTTTAGTAAAAATCGTATAAATATTTGGTATAATTTGAGTAAACTTTAAGCAAATTTTTGAAAAACCTTTTGTAAATTTAATTTTCATTATTTTGTAGTAAAATTTAGGTAACTCTTAGATAAATTTTAATAAATCTTCAAGTAAACTTTATATAAATTCAACTTTCATTATTTTTTTAGTAAATATTAGATAAATATTGGATATAATTTTAGTAAACTTTAAGTAAATTTTTGAAAAATATTTTGTAAATTTAATTTTTATTTATTTATAGTAAATCTTAGATAAAATTTAGATAAACTTTAGATAAATTATGATTTTGTACAATTTCATCATTTTTGAAAAAAACAAAAAAATTTAAGCGACGATTTTTTTTAAAATTTAAGAGAGTATTTTTTCAATTTTCTTCTATTTTTTTATTATTTTTGTAAAATTCCCAATAATCTTCGCAAATTTAGAAATGGCAACAGAGTAAACCGGCCGATTTCAATTTTTCTGTCCCCCTTTCTAATTGTGAATTTATATTTTTGTCCCCACTTTATACTCGGACAAAAAATTAAAATAAACCTCCATTCCTGTTTCCAAATGAGGTTGGAAATTCCCAAATGGAATTTGGAATTTCGGATATATATTTAATTTTTTTATTTATATTTGATATTATTTTTATCTATTTAAATTATCAAATTAATTTACATTAAGATAAATTAAAAAACGAAAAAAAATTATTAAAGATCATTCCATAATTTATATTGACCTAACTAATAAAATCATAGTATTAATCAATCTATGCATAATTAATAAAGTTTATATTCACTAAAAAACATATTAAGCTATTTATATAAATTAAAAAAATATCATTTACTATTATAATTAGTATTTAGTAAAAAAATAAATAACTATCCCACTTTTGCTAAATGACACTTTGAATTTTTCTAAATTTGACCCGTCAAAAACCAAAAATTTACCCCATTTAGAATGGATACAGGGTAGAGTCCCGAAAGTCTGGATCTAATTACCATCTCTATATAAAATAATATATTTCAAAGTATATTACTATATTTAAAATAACTATATGTATGCATAAAATATATAACAAAATAATTATCTTAAAATTTTAATTAATTATATCTAATTTTTTAAAAAAAATTAATAAAATATTATTCTATTGTTTGAAATAATGTCTAATTCATAATGTTGTATAACCTGAAATCCTTTTATATATATATATATATGAAAAATAAAAAGGAACCAAAGTCATGACCAACTATCAATCAACAAAAGGATATAAAATAACGAAAAAGAGAGAGAGAGGGTAAGCACTAGGGGGTAGGACCCATGGTGGTACATGCACCAGAGGATTACCACTCTTGCATGAGGGAAGAGACGCCGCTAGTATGGACGAACAGAGTCAGCAATGAGTAGGATAGAGGTGACATGTTCACGTGAGATAAAACATTCTCTCACGTCATCTTGTCCAAGGCTTCAGGAAGACAGGACTATTCTTAAAGATTTTTGTTCTAATGATTTTTGTCTCTATTTCTTTCGCTTAGTATAAAATATTTATAAAAAATTAAATAAAATAAATGGATTTCTTTCGGTTTATATAAAAAAATAAATAAAAATAGTATAAATATTTTAGGTTGAAATAAATAGCATTTTTTTGTAAAATAAAATAAAAAATGCTTATATAAGAAAGCCCACCCCCTTATTTTTGGGTCAACGATCCCGGCGCCTTTCCAAGTTATCGGGTTTATGGCCACGTGACTGTCCATACTCTTACATGATCCATGTCTTCCAAGTCTCCACTATAATTTTGTTTCTTTTTAAATTTACAAAAAAATGGATATTATATCAGATATTTTCAATTCAAAGTCTAATATAATATTTTTATCATTTTGAAAAATTCAAAATTTTATATCAACTTGTTTGTTTATAAGAAGACCAAATGTGTTGTAAGCTATAAATAGTTATTTTTTTCCTTTCACTATAAAAATATATTAAATTTTTATCACTATTAATAGATGATAATGACAAAATTTGAATACTAATTGTTCCCTAATTTTCATAAAATTGTTAATGTATTAATTAGTCTCCTGATGCATGTGATTTATGACTTCCTATTAAAATTTTGGAATTTTATTGGTTAATTTATTGAAACACAACAGAATATATATTGTTTTTGTGTATGATTTGATTCAACATAGTTGGGCTACCAAATGTCTATGCCACGTTTGGATAATAATAATAATAATAATAATAATAATAATAATAATAATATATTTCTTAAACCTAACTTCCTTCAACCCTAATTCGTGGAAGGAAAACAAATTGCACCCAACCTTCTTGATGTACTGGAACTGGACATTTACTTCCATTAATTATCCCATATCAATGCCACTTAAATGTGGTTAATTGAGAATATATATCTATCTCGAGAAATGCTACTGATTCTTATTCCAATTTGCATAAAATATTTATATTTTTGATATAAATTGAATAAAACAAGTAATATAAGTATTTTATATAAGTTGAGACAAAAAAATATTGATATAAAATATATTTAATTTAATTTTATGATAATTTTGCATATATTAAATTAAAAAATACAAGTGTATTAGTACATATATTAAGTAAAAAATGAATATCACTTTAAAATTTGTTGAGGGGCTAGATTTTCTGTACCTTTGTAGAAAGGAAGACTCGCTAGAAATAAAACAAGAAAATAGATAAATAATTTAATATAGCATTTGTCTTTTTCATATTAAATACAAAGCCATTTACAAGGATATGAATGAGATGGTTAGAATTTTTTTCCAGAAATTTTTAAATATACAGTTATTTTAAATTTTTTGAGATAATATTTAGATCCTTTTATTCACACCTTGTGTGCAATAACCTCAAAATTTTCACTACTTGCACGCCAATGTTCGAGGAATTTTGAATCACATCCTATGAAACTCTCGTCATGATCAGCTTCTAGGAGGTTCCACGCATTCGCTATATAAAAATGAAATCTGGCTGCCAGGAGACATATAAAAATACTACCGATTAAGGTGGTCAATGATTTGAGAACGGTATAATAGTGAATGGGTGCCACATTAAGTGACAATAACAAAATAGACCAATAGCAAGTTGGTAAGTGGCTCGACAGCCGAGGCTCCGCTGTGGCGTGGTGAAGAAAGAGGAATCAAAAGTTTTTCTCAAGCATTGGAGAAGGTTCCGTGGGGTCCCACTTCTTAATGCGGCGAGACGCAGTAACAGCCCACCCGATTAATTTTCTTGAGATATATTAACACTTTTTTATATAATTTATATATTATATTTTCAATAAAAAAATTATATTATATATATATATATATAATATTGATATTTTTATAATAAAAATTAACGCTATATCATAAAAAAAAATTTGAATGTAGTTTCTAATTTTACAAAAATTCAGTTAAAATTATATGAATTTCTATTTTCGTAATAAATTTTATATCGGTAGCATAAAATCAATCTCCAAATATACCTAATATTTACATGAATTGATCTAATGGAATAATCGGAGCCGATGTGGATTAAATAATCTAATTAAATAATTGAAGTTCTAATATAATTATCTAATTATAATTTAATATATTTAATTCGGGCATCACTAATCCATTCAGTCAGTCCACTTCAGCACTAGTTAGATTTAGAGGTCTGTTCCGAAATACCGAAACTAGATTTGTATCATATAATTTTAATAAAATTTTTGCAAAATTGGACACTCAAAGTTCATAATTTTTTTTATGATATTTGCTCTTATAAAAAATACATCATTTTTGTATTAGAAATGAATGGTGAAAATTTAATAAGAAAGTGTCATTAGCATTTCTCTAATTCTCTTATACCAATTTTTCCAAAAAAAATCATTATCTAAATTTGTACTCCCTCCATTCTATACTAATTATTTTTTTAGTGTTTTACTTGCATTAAGAAAGTATTTAATAAATTTAATTATAGAGAAAAAAGCTAAATATGACAAAATTATTCTCTAATTAATAGGCTAAATAAATTAAAAGGAATAAAATCTTGCAAAACTAATTAATATGGATAAAGTTAATATAAAGATAAAATAGAAAAAAATAATTACTATCGCATCGGATATATAAAAATGAAAATTAATAATTGAAATTTTTTTTATTTAAAAAAGTGACAACTAATTTGGAATTGGAATAGTAATATATTAGAAAATAAAAATAATTTTTTATATAATATAATGAATAAATCGACCTAATTAAAATATTTATATTTTATTTAAATAAAAAGAAATTACTTTCAAAGATTGAAAATGAAAATAATGACGTGGATCCCAACAAGTCCCCAAGATAGGAGGAGAAAATGGCCCGCAAGTGGGTTGGGTTGAAGGAGCAAAAATCGGAGAAAATAACAAAAAATGGGGAAAGGATATGATTGGAAAATAAAAAGGAAATGTTGTAGACCCACAAAAGAAAGGGGAAAGGACAGCCAAAAATCCCACGCTGACTTGGCCGTACTGCATGCTCCCCATTGGCCAAGACTGAGACGTAGCAAAATTATAATGGACCCTACTTATTTAAAAATTATCTCTTCACGTCTCTTTGCGTCCCCTAAAAGCCGCCTATTTTCTCTTTGCTTTACCGCTAACCATACGGAGCTGTACAGCCCAAAGGGTCTTCATTTTTTTTTTTAATATTATTTTTAAAATTTTAATTCAAGGTTTATTTTATAATTTATCTTGCGTATCCATAATAGTTCATATTATAAAATATTTATCAAACAATCGAGATTATAAATTAACGAAAAATTCAAATAAAATATATATCCGTAAAACCTTATTTTGTGAACATTTAAACATATGGGCTGTGGATAAGCATGGAAATATTAAGCTTAATAAAAAACATAAATTAAAATAACAATGGTATTTTATGATGTCATTTACCTAACATCACTAATTATTTTGTTCCTTGAAGTTTTTGTGAATTGAGCGATGCCTCGGTCTAGAGTAGAGAGTTAATCAGACTAATTGGTCTAGAATACACAGTTATTCTCACTCATTCTGAACATATCGATCCTTAAAAATAATTTTCCAACCAAGTTAAAATGATTTTGAATGTGATTCCAATTCATATTTTATAATTTAAATAAAATAGTTTCTAAATTAAAATTTATTAATATAAAAATAAAATAATTTAAAAAAAATTGATTTATTATATACAGTTGAAACAAAAGAATTATAAAGGAGGAAAAAAAAAAAAAAAAGTCACCGGTAAATTCATTTATTCTCCTTTAACAGTTTACAAGAGAAATCCTCAGCCGGCAACTTACAAAAAACGCCCCGGAAATTAATCTAATTCCGGAAAAAGTAACAAAAAATGATCTGAAAAAAACTGCAAACAGAGGATTCAACAACTAATTCATATCTCTCC
This sequence comes from Balakata baccata, assembly GCA_949630135.1. Classification (NCBI taxonomy): domain Eukaryota; kingdom Viridiplantae; phylum Streptophyta; class Magnoliopsida; order Malpighiales; family Euphorbiaceae; genus Balakata; species Balakata baccata. The sequence goes on from CATIWF010172313.1 coordinate 58,931, forward strand.
GATTGTTGTGAACGTCAGATTCACGAAATTTAATTAAGGAGAAAACTTCTCTATAGATATTTTCCTTCTAAACAAAAAGGTTGAGGAGCTTTCTCTCTCCTCCATTCCCAAACTGGTCTCCTGATCCGCTTTCGAAGTACGTAATTGTTGTGGTCACCGACTCCTCCGAATTCATCGACGGAGTTCCCGGCCGCCGGACCTCTCCTTTTCGTGGCGAAGTTCTGGGAGAGAAGATAGGCGTCAGGCGGAGATCCAGATCGTTTGACGGTAATTGTTGCTGTTTTATGATAAGAGGTTCATTGATTCGTTTCCTTTTAGGCGAGACTTTGGATCTCGAATTGGAGAATCGAGAATGAGGATTTGGATCCTGAAGTTTCAACATCTCTGTGCAGGCAACTTCAGCTTCCGACGCTTCATCGGAAGCCGGAGACCGAGATCCTCCGGTAGCGAGTAGCTCAGACATCGGCCGCAACGTGCCACCGCGCAGAACGGTTTCTACAGCAGCTTGGCAGACGTGCCAGTTGCCAGTCCACAGGAGCCCTACGGCGCCGTTTACAGGATTCACAGTTCTACCACAGGCTTCGAATAGCAAAGATTGAAACAGAGCTGCAAAACCAAGATAACAAGAATAAGAAGAAGGATCTAAAGACGAAGACAAAAAAAGGTCAGTATGTAATTACAGTTAATTAGTTATGATATACTAACCGGGACGCTGGGTTTCAGGCACGGCGGAAATGAAGGACATGAGGCCGGCGCGGCCAAAGAACTTAGCGACAAAGACGGTGGCGTGGCCTTGAGCTTCAGGGCTCTCGATCCATTGCAAACAAGGGCGTAAAATACAGGTTTCACTGCACCCTTTCCTTAAAACTCTGCACCCATTGCAACTCATTTTTTTTTTCAATTCGTATATTTCTGCAACAATAAATCAATAATACTCACATGAAATCAAAGTACAGAATCCAATAGTAGCTTTGGGCACAAGAAAACGAAGCTCTGTGTAGGTGTTAGGCGGTGGAAGAGAAGGAAAGAAATGAAATTGGGCTTGGGAAGGAGAGGTAGTAGTTTATATAGATATATATTTATCTACAAAAATTGATGCTTTGGGTTTGGGTTTAGCAGTAACCTAGGGTTGAGTTAGTGAAGTAGTGGTTGGGTGTGTGGATTTCTTTTTAACGGAACGATGAGAAATTATTAGATAGAAGAGATTTATTATACTAAATTAATTATATAATAATATATATTTAATTTTTTCATTTTTATATTAATTAATAATAATAAAATATATATCGTTATATAAGTGAATTAATTTATAAAAATAATTACTTGTAAGAGAGAATGAGAAAGACATTGGGAAGAGGAAAGGTTAGATTCCAAAGAGTTGGGCGCAAGCGGCTCCGTGTCTCCGCGAATGGTTGTCCCTCCACCGTTGGATTCCTTTTTTTCTTTTTCATTTTTCGGGGTTTGGATTTCTTTTTTGTGGTGGTGAATGGTGAAGTGGATATCTTGAGTTGATGGGGGCTATCACTTTCGTCATCGCAAAAAATATTTCATCTTTTTTTTAATCTATATGGATTTTTATTTGTTTTTCCATCTTTATTGCGTAGAAAAAGATGGGGTGGTGGGTTATCATGCAAAATGGGTCAATGTGAAAACTGTGGGTATTTGGTGTTTTTATTTATTTAGAAAAGTAGGATGGTGGGCATGGTAAGCACATGTAAGGAGAAATGGGAAAATATTCGCTTTGTTGTTGTGAGGTTTATGACATTTGCTAGTGGGGGGAAATATATAAGGTATTTCTAGTGGCTAATCATTGGTAGAGAAATTGGTGCAAAATTAGGAAACACATCCATTGTTAGCGGTGTCAGTTTTTTCAATTTAGATCAACTATGAGTCTATATGTTCCTTGCTTTCAAAATTAAAAATACTTTCAAAGTTATAAATGCTCTTCTCAAGTTTTACAAGAACTCTGATTAGAATTCAAACTCATAATTAATTATATAATTATAAATATTATTTTAGTATAATTTAGTCGAAATTGTTGTTCAGGTTATTATGAATATGAATAAATTAAATGAAAATGTTCAAATCTTTTAAATACTGTAAAATTAATAAGGCTACCTAGAAAAGAAGTATAGTTGTGAGTTCTGTTCCTTACATCCCCAGCTTCGCCTCAGGAACAGTTTCAGCATGACCACTAACTAAGAGTGTTAAACGAAATTAAGAGGGTATATCTTTATTTGGCAATAAATTAAATCCTACAGGTCTTTATCTTTGTCCATTTTCATTTCTCAAATTAGGAATTCTGGACCAGCTCATTAATTTGATGAGAAGGGGAGGCTTATGTTAGGTTAATCTTAATTGTTAGTATTATGGTCTTTCCAACTAAATATTTGTGGCATCATTAATTTGATGAGAAAGGGAGGCTTATGTTAGGTTAATCTTAATTGTTAGTATTATGGTCTTTCCAACTAAATATTTGTGGCCTATGATAATTTTTTAGATAAATTCAATCTACTACATTATTTGTAAACTAATTCATCAAATAGTTATATATATATATATAATTGTTTTATTCTCATTAGTTGATATAAAAACGATATGCATATATGTAGTAGTATTATTGGATTAGTTTATAAATGATGTACGTGATAGATTGAGTTTGCCTAAAAATTTATCATACCATATAACAAACCTTGAGAAGTGTTATCAACACTTATTCATAAACTAATTCATCAAATAGTTATATATATATATATATATATAATTGTTTTATTCTCATTAATTGATATAAAAACGATATGCATATATGTAATTGTATTATTGGATTAGTTTATAAATGATGTACGTGATAGATTGAGTTTGCCTAAAAATTTATCATATCATATAGCATACCTTGAGAAGTGTTATCAACACTTATTCATACACTTTCTACCATACAATTTCAATACAAAAGAAACATATTATATATATATATAAAGTATTAGTTTTTATTTTCAAAATTAATAATATTTTATAAATAAAAAGACATCTTTTTCTGATTAAAAATATATAATCGAAAATGTATAAATAAATGTTACTAACATTTATAGGCATACCTGATCTTATTTGTATTCAATTAGCTGTCAACATAAGAATATTAAGAAAGTAGTCATATAGCACAAGAAATACGCTAAATTATAAGGATAATATTGGTTTCATCAATTCTAAATTTAGTGTACAGCTTGCACAAGTTATTTTTTTCCCATATGATAGTATTAGGGAAAAGACAAGAATAAGATGTTTTTTATTAATTATTCACAAAAAAGAAAAGCTTGCTTTATCATTTTAATTATGTGGGCCCATTGCTTGTTGAGAGCTATTTTTACTACAATCGAACTATTCATATTTTCAAAAAAATGAAGTTAATTTATTAGTTACTCCCACCATTATATATTAACCGTTTCTTTTTGAGAAAATTTTAAATTTTATTTATTTGTTATTTTATATTATTAATAAAAATTAAACATATTTTTTAAGTTTATCCCTATCACATTAAATAAAGTTTATGAATTAAATAATTTTTAGTTTTTTAAAATTAAGGGTAATTTAATATTTATAACCCTTTCTTTTTTTTAAATTTAAATCTAACTAATAATTTTTTAATACTTATAAAATCACCTAAAGCCACTGTTAATATAGGATGGATGGAATGGTTCAAAGTAGCCCTCACCCACCACCATGGCACCTTAATTAATTTCAAAAGACAAAGCTTTTTCAAGGCTCAACTTAGATTAGAAGAATGTTTGCTTGGAAGGGAATGTTTCTCCTTGTATTCGGAAGGATGACAACCCTTATCAAGAAAATTTTGAAACTAACAAAAATTCAGCAAATCAGTAATTGATAAATCATTCCAGAAAAAGAAAAACAGATCATTCACCATAAAGAAGATGCTAGTGAACCTTTTGTACATGGTGACAGATTGAGTAACGAGCAAGTCCTATAGTTCGACACGAGTACAATCGAGCTGTACTCCACAATTAAGCATATATAATTTACATTATATATTGATCAATCAAACTAGATTTCATAATTACTAACACTGGTACAACAAGATATGTCATAATTAAATCCATCATTTTCTTCTATTCTATTATTCTCTGGTCTTTTTTTTCTTTCTTTTGGCCAAAAAGGTTTAACTTGATTAAACATTAGCAATGCTTGTTAAAACCAGCAGTAATTCTTGTATTTCATCTTATATGTTTAGCTACTACAAAAATGAGATCTTGCTTTTTTTTTTTTAGGTCTTAGTTATCTAGTTTGGATTCTAATTGAATAGGTCTATTAAAGGAATAAAATACTTCCCCATTTTATGATCTGAATTCGAAACTTCAAATTAATGGAGAAAAAACCTTACTATCTCGTTTTAGCCCTCAAAGTAATGAGATATTGCTTTTTAAGGTCACCATTGCTCAAGGAAAAACATAGAAATACACATAGTAACAAAGAAAACTAACTTTTATAGCAAAATTTAGGCAAGAACAATGTTGATAAAACTTGGGGACAATGTCCACTATGAAGGTGGGATAATTCTTAGTTTTGTGTAGTTTGAATTTGAAAAACTATTTATATGTTTGGTGTGGTTTTTAAAAGAATTCTCAATTTAGTATAGTTTGAAAAATATAGTTTAGGGTTGACTAATTTCAGTGTGCCAGTTTGAGTGGCACCCTGATTTTTTTTTTTCAACTAATTGTTATTTTTTTTCTATTCATGCTGATTTTTGTTTTTAGATTGTAGCATTTAAAAATTAATAATTATTTTTTTATTGATAATAATAATTAATTTTGTAGAAAAATGTTATAGGTAAGAGTTAGTATATAAAAAGTTTATTATAATATGATTAAATTGTTAATTAGTTACTAGTTATGTACTTAACTACTATTTAATGAATAAATATAATTTGTAGCACACTAAACTACAATTTTTTAACTATTCATTATGTTTATTTTTCATGTATACATCTGTTTGGTAATTTTTATATTATAGCCTAAGTATACTATTATTGTTTAAAAATTAATAATAATTAATTTTTTGTTGATAATAATAATTAATTTTATAAAAAAAAATTATAGATAAATAATAATTTGACATTTGCTTGTAGTTAAGAATTATTATATAAAAAGTTTATTAAATTATTATATAAAAAGTTTATTATAATATAATTAAATTGTTAATTAATACCGAAAAATTGTTAACTACTACTTCACGAATAAATAAAATTTATAAATTGAATTAAAAATTTGAAATAATTAATTAAAATATTAATTAATACAAATAATATTTATTTACATTTGATATAATAATTTCTCACAAATAAATAAAAAAATATTACGAGAATATTTCTCTTGTCTCTTGTGATGGAAAGAAAATCAATCAAGTCTCACAATATTATATGACTTAATGCGCCACTTGACAAGCGGTACGCCAATTCGAGTGGTGCACCAATCGAGCGCTCACCATATGAGCAAAAACATAGCTCGGTGTACTGCTTAAAGTGACACACTACTCTATACTTTCAACACGTGGCAAACGTCAGATGAATATACTGCTCAAACCAGCGCACAATATTTTTACTATACAAAAAATGGAGTTTTCGTAAAAATAACACTACGAAATACCACTATAAGGGTAACCATTTGATGGTATGTCGAACAGGTTGAGCAACATGGGCTTTATGTTTGTGCATGAGCCATGTGCTGAAGATTTGACAAGATTTTGGTGTCTTCTTGTTATTTGATATTATTATAGATTTTTGAATGCAAATTTTGAACAATCTCCGATAAAAGAAAAAAATTAATAAAAAAAAGTGTTAATAGTCAAATGGAAATGTCATATGGTCTCCTCGCAGACGTGGCGTCCTTATCCATAGAGTCAATCATATGTCACCCTTTCCCCCACCTTGAATTTCCCCTTCTTTCTCAACTTATTAGAGTATTACTATTTTACTTTCTATTATATTACTCTTTATTTTAATTTATTTTAAAAATTATGCTCAGTTTTAACCATCTAATTTATAATAATTCACCATCTAAATTATTCTTTTTAACAAAAAATTTTCTAAATTTTATAACATCAAATTTAAATTAGACAGAATTTTTAACTTTTTATCTCTTCACACTAAAATACAAACATGAAAACTCATTGCTTGAAAATATTGGCCGGCTATCAATCGCTGTAGCTCTTTTTCTTCCGTAGAAGACGTGACCCATGAGGTGATTGCTGATCTAAAGATGCCGTTTCCATATTAAAATCCTTCAAATCTTGTTTGCCATGTCTCTGTATATTCTGTTCAAGTGTTCATCATCAAAACATGATATCCAATGAAAGAGAGAGGAAAAAATTCAAAATAAATCATACATAAATTAGAGCATTCAAATGGATGCATCGAATCAAATCTATGCCCGCCTTGCTAAAATCAACGAATTAAAGCATGGTTCAATGAATAACTTTGATAAGAACAAATTGTACAATTCTGAAAAATAGAACAACATTTTCATCAGTTGATTCAATCAAAATGAAAATATAATTGATCAGTGAACTCACATTACTGGACTACATGACAAAGAGGATAAGATGCCTCTAAATAATTGTCATTTTCAATCCATTTTACCGTCTATTCATCACTCTGAAATACAAATTGTACTTAAAAACTAGAATATAAGGGAAGAAAAGAGATTGATGGTAAACTAATTAAAGTAACCTGGATAAAGCAGAGAATCATATATAATTGATGCAATTCATCATTTTAGTGAAGCTCCTAGTCCAGACAAAAGAAGCATATCATTTATGAGGCTAATTGACAATATTAATCATTAAAATCCTTATCTATTCTTGAGAAAGTTAGCAAGGAGCTAATGTTCCCTCCCATCAATTTGGCAGCAATAGAGTAACTGCAGCACAAGTGTCACCAACAGTAGCATCTGGGGACCATTCATTAAGCAAAAGCTAAATAGGCTGAACATTTTTCTGGAAGACCAAACAAAAGCTCACATCATCGTGAAATATTGCCTACAATCCTGGGATTCCGATATGTAGGGTCATCTAAGAAAGAAATTGGAATTAGCCTGAAGCTAATTTTCACCCCAAAATGATGATATAATACTTTAGGGTGTGTTTTTTTTTCCAGTAATTATAGACCGTAGCCTACCAATCCAAAGGCATTTTAGTACAAATTATAAATTATTCTCAGAGGAGTACGTCATATATTTACTACGTTGAATCAACAACTCAAGACCCCACTTCAAGATTAACTTTGATAAAAGGAAAAAAAAAAAAAGTTTCCACGAACAAGTACAGGTATTATTCCTTAATGAGTGGCTAACATTTTTTTTTTATCACCTAAGCATAAATCTTTTTAAGGATCGGTTTTTGTTGTCTTTTCTGGAATAGCTTTCAAGAATGGGATTCTTACAAGCAAACACTGTAATATTACCCCTCAAGTTCATATTGTTTTTCTCTAGACTCTAATAAACATCCAAGAATATGTGTCAAAAGTATAATCAACTTTATTAGTGGTCCATCCACTAAGAAAAGAAAAATTCAAACTCTATGATTCCAATAATGGCTGTCAAGCTATCAACTGTAAAAGAAGGTTGGCAGTACTTTAGTTGCTCCAATCAGACACCTTATTGACACACCTGAGTTTGCTATCTTCCTAACCATTTCAAAACTGAAATTTTGGCTGATGCTATGGCCCAATATGGTGCAAGAGTGGTCTTTGTCTTTCCCATAGATTTGAAGAAGGCATGGGAGCAGAAATTTCCCTTCATTGCCAGTGGCCCCCAGACATACCTCCGGTGACAGAGGTCACAGTCGGAGAGCTTTTCAGGGTTGAGATGGTGGACAATTGTGGAGGTATTACACAAGAAAACACTGCAGAGGATATCAAACATGCAGATTTTTCTATTGTGAGTTCTAATTTCTTTTTTGTTTGATTTATTCATGAATTTTGCAATCTCAACTGATTGAGCTTCTCCCTAAAAGAAGCAAATTGAGTATCCCTGAGGTTCCTTTTTTTCCTAGTGCCCTTAATTTCTCTTTTTGCTATGTAACTTGGACTCAGAAACACAAAATATTCCAATTTTTTTTTGTGGCTAGTGAGAATCAGAGTTCAATTTTCATTGCTGTGAAACAAAATCTAGTTGGGAAAATAGATTATAATTATCAAATAAAATCACGATAAAGATTTAGTAAATTCTTAAACTACTAAATTCTGCAAAAGAATCAGCATATAAGACAAGTTAGATATTGGCACGTTGGTCCAAAGAAATAAAAATGAGGAATGAAGAATATGAAAACATATTCCACTCTAAGCTTATGTTAAATCATTCTGGTTTTCATAACATTATGCTTTGTGTAATATTTCATCTATATTTATCCCCAGCAATATGGTTCTTTATTGGAAAAATTACCATTTACCCATGTGCTTTGACGTAATATTATGTCAAACCACAAGGGTAAATAGTAATTTTCCTTTTTTTTTTCTTTTATCTACAAGCATCTGTTGCAATTGACTCTTCAATTCAATCCATGTTCAGAGATTTTTCGAGATATTGAAATTTATTGTTATGCCATCAGGTGTGAAATCATAAGAGGTGGAATAAAAAAGTACCTTACACATATGTGGCCAAATCCTCTTCATGTGAATCCTATCTTTGAGACAGGCCCTGTCGAGCCAAGATTTTCAGAGTGATCAGTGTCTTTGAGAGAGGAAGGCAGCACTACCTCGACTCAAGTGCTGCTTACATGCGTGCGGTGCTTAATGCCATGGATTATACCTCTCTAAATTTGGTTACTCGAAAGAACAGGTTCAATACATCTCGTGACCCCAAATAAAACCTGTCCCTGAATTCACACAAACAAACATATACGCATACACAGAGCATCACCACTAAATATATGACAAGAAATATTTTATTTGATAACAAACGAGAGAATTTGATGGTGACTCCAGATGCATCTTCTGCTATATTGCGGCCCATGTGAAGGAAGGATTTCTGGAATAGTCGATTCTCCTAATGCTGTAGCAACCCTGGCAATAGCTACAGTTATCTTTGACCAGGTTAGTTAAGCCCCATCCTATCTTCAGAAAATGAACAGTTATTCACTGCCTTGTGAACCAGCACTAACGAAACTCATCCCGGTTTAGCAAACCCTAACTGCTGATTCAGCTCATATTTTCGAAAGTTCAACAACTGGTGTATTTATTCAGAGAGAGATCAGCAGCTTATGAGTTTACCAGTAACCTCCATGATCCTCACACATCTTCACTGACAAAAATATTTCTTCATAATTATGCTAACAACAAGTCGTATTCTTTTGATCCCTTTTTTGGCTCCTGAGATAATTGGATTGTGCAGGACATTCGTCCCAAAACAAGCAAGGTGCCTGTTGGACCTCGCCTAGTGAGGAAACCAGATATCCTAAAATGCGCCTACGATGGAAATTTGCCCATCACAAAAAACCCAAGTGCCATGTCATAACTACAACCAAAGTGGTTAACTGAATAAGCAGAAATTCGGGCTACAATTTCCATGCCATATCACATGTTTGTCTATAAATAAATCACATTTATGCAGGTATATACAGATAATTGAACTACAACATGGCTACTAGAAGAAATCTAGAGTCAGTCCAACATGCTAAAGCACCTTGAAGTAGAATTGTTGTATATCTTGAGGGCGGGCTCTTTGTTTATCTACTTGCTGTGGTTTATGCTTTTATGATGTCATGGCACCAGAAAGAATGTTGAAAAATAATACTTGACCCCACATCAGCACTAGCTCAAACATAATTATGCCTAAGATGAATGGTAAAATTTAAGATTTACACACTCCTGATGACATAATGCTGAAATTCAGAGTGATATATGTGTGCAATCTATTATTATGCAGGTATAGAAGCTCCCGTAAGTTGAAGGAGGAAATAAATTCCACCTAGTCAACTTTACAAATAGGAGGTCAAGGACCAATGAACCATATTCTCATTCAACCAAAAGGCAAATTATGCCCACCTCCACCACAGTTGGGAAAAGAAATTTAAGTTGAAAACAATTGAATTATGTAATCAAAATTGCAATGAAGCATTGCCTACCAAACAACCGCTAAGATATAGAAGGTGAAGTTCATTATCTAATTGCCATATTCATGTTTACAACCCAATCAGCAATTCCACAGCATGGATTGCATTAAATTAAAGCAAAGATACCAACTAAAACATTCAGTGGATCTCATGGTAGAGGAAGAATTGCAACCCGCAAAAACCATCTCTGTTACAATGAAATACAGTTTAGTAAAGCACATCAAAGATTAAGACACCTGATGCTGTTTCAGAACAAATAAATTATACGCGCACATATAAATGACGAGAAATTAATGCCCATATAAAACAGCATCTCCTGGATGACCAATTTGACATAACTAAAATACTTAACTTGAAGGTAGAATCAGTTAAACAATGCTCTAATTACCCAAAAAGGAAACAGTATCGATCCTTCAAACAGAAAAGAAAAGATGTCATGGATTAGCTGTCTTATTTGTCAAAGAAAATTACATAAACACATTGAAGTTAATTTTTTTCCCACTATAGATTAGCTACTTAAATTTTTTTCCCACTATAGATTAACTACTCTAAAATTTTGTCAACTCAGTAATATATGGAGAGCGTTCGATGGTGTTGGAGAGATGGACAGCGCACACCAAAAGCCCAGAGCCAAAGATCCAGTTCAATACTCAGCACCTGAGCAAACAGACCTCAAAATTAGAATAAAAGATAATGAAAGGAACAAAGTAGAGAAACTACAGAAGATTCTGTGGTAAAAAGATCTGCTTTTCATGACCCTGAATAAAGTTAAAATAAATAATTAAATGAACTGTCTCTGCATCTAGGAAGGAAGAAGGTGCGAGGGGGAATCTGCGGATGATAAAAAAAATGATTGCCGACTTGGAAATGCAGAATAATAATTGTGTTAACATGAGTATCCTAATTCCCTTCACTTGTATCTAGAATGATTAATATACTTTTCTTCTATTAAAAAATTGCATTGATTAAACATCTAATCTAATGAATTTCTATGAACTTTATAAGACGATAGAGCAGCCTGATATGCTTTCACTGTGCAGCCCGTATTCAGCAATTAATTTGCAGTTGGACATCATATGCACTGCAAAATTACATAATGATGCAATTAACAAGTGAAAGTATCAGCGAGGAAATCATAACCCTTGAAATTCATGCCATGAATTTGTTGGACACTTACAGCCCAATCCATAAATGGCCATTGCTAGTTTACAATGGGCTAATGTCACCAGGTACCTTGAACAATATGGTATGAATGAAATTCGTATGAAGTATTTGGAGGCTCAGATATGTGACTCGCATCTATGAGCACTAAAAAGAGGAGAAAAAAAATTAGCAGTAACATCCTCCTTACTATTCATAAAAGCGATTTTTGTTTCCCCATACCAACAGACTGATTCTACCAGCCAATTTCCCATTAGTAACAAATACAGATGCATTAAATGGAAAACTTAGATCATGATGATGCAGCTATTAGCCAAAGTGATTACTGGGAGACATAATTTAAAAGATACTCAAATATAAGAAAACGCATTCAAAGAAATTTCAGCTCGGGTACATACGCATTCTTGCAAAATAGTTCACGAACATTTATTTTATTCTACAACGATGCATTTTCCAATTCTAAGCAGTATAGAGAAATTACTTTGATTCAAATTTGAAAATTATTGTACATTGATGGGCAAACATTAGAACAAATATATAAATAAATATGTGACAATATGTTTATAAGGAAGGAAGCTAACTATACCTGCTTTCCTGATTTTACACGAAGCAAGTCCCGCATTTTCTCCACAGCATATACAGAGCATGCTCGTAATTCCACTTCCTCCTCACTCCCTGGAGCTATTTCAGAATGAGATCCAATCATGCTGGCAAGGGTTGAACTATATTTTAGCACACCAAGTTGCTGAAGCACAGCCGGAACAATATAGTCTGCAAATATAGTGACTAAGCTAATATCCTTAAATTGTCCATATCCTTGGCCCTTGAATGCACCATATAAATCTGCTGCAAATATCTGAGCTCTTTTATACAAGAATACTTGGTGGCCTTTATAAACAGAGTGGTCTCGAAAACCTATACATTTGAATCATGTGGTGCAAATATTTTAGCATTTTTTGCAAAATAAATGCTCCATCTTCCTAAAATCAAGTAAATACATGATACTTCAAACAAAACTAAGATTCAGAGTATAAAAACAAAAATACCAGGAAAGTGACTGGTTATGGTAGCAACAAGCTTTGCAGCTGATTTCCCACAGGATTCCACAAGATTAGATGCTTTACCTCGAAAACTTCTTTCCAATTCAAAGCCAACCTAAGAAATAAATATACAGATACAAAAAAATAACTGTCATTTAATTGTAGGCTAAGAACATGCATCTCACCATAGTTATTGAAGCTCACAAGAACAGAAATAACATCAATTCGATTAAGTGCGAAGGCAAACCTCATGGAGCAGACGAATACGTTCATCCTCCAAAGGAAGCGGTCTAGGCCATTTTAACAGCTCTCGTAATTCAGGACCTGGTACAAATCACTTAGTTTATCACTTTCTGACAGGAAAAGAAAAAATACCTCAAGCAAGCATGTGCAAACTTCAATTGTGCCAAACATATAAAGAAATACAGTAACATTTAATCGGGGGAGGAATATCAATTTTCAAAAGAAAAAAAAAATAACAATCCAAAAATGATCCATCATATGGAAAGGGGCAATAATGGCTTGATTGTGAATATCTTCATCCAGATGCAGAAATTATAATTTAAACATGTAAAATACTTCAAGCAGATGCAGAAAAGCTAATTCCTAAGTCCATTCAGATGAAAATAGAAACAAACCTGATTTGTGTAAAGCAATTGCGAATCAACTGCCTTGCTATTTACAAGTAATGATTAAGAAAGACACTGGTATTACATACAATGTAATCGTTTTCAAAGTATAGTTATGTCCCCTAACAATAGCTACACCAACCGCTTGTGCTGATCTACACTTGTCCTAGAGGTGTACAATTCATGGGCTACAGCCACCACAAAACTTCCCTGCTTTAGAAGCTACAGAAAAAACTAGCTATAGCAAATAAACAGTTTTCTAACCTCATTCTAGTATTTTGAAACCCTACTTATATATTTTTCATCTTTCATATTCCAAAAAGAACTCATCACTGTGATTGTGGGTGTGATAGTGCCCACGTGATCCTGTACCGATGTATGACATAAAAATACAAAATTATGTCTGTTAAACAAAGAACCCATCATACATGTCAATGTGTATTTCAGCACGAGTGTGTAAGCATGCCGCCACCTACTTTGATGACAAGGATACAATAATCACAGAAAAGTAGCAAAACCTGTGTACTTCTGCAGACGATCAGCATCAAACACAGACTTGTCATTTAGCAAAGCTTCCTTTAGGCCTGAAGCCAAGTGATCATAGCTTAAATCCTTATCTACGAAGAGAAAGCAACACATATTGAAAACATGCAAGTAAAGCAGACTTCATAGCAATTTCAATAATAGGAGAAAATAGAAAATACATCTTAGAGTTCCATGAGTTCGGTCAGTTTGAAAGAGTAACACTTCCAGCAATTAGCTGCAACATTTAACACTAAGGTAAAGGCCCTCAACTAAGGTTCAATTTTTTCCCCTTTAAGATTCCTTGTTGCCTTGTTAGTTATCTTCCCTTTTCCTCGTGTGATAGCTTTAAAAAGTGGAAATTGAAAAGTGACATAATCCTACATTTTGAGGCTACCATAAAAAGAAAAAAGAGAAAAAAAAGCAACAAAAACAACCGCTATATCTTGCGATTCTCAGGCCAAAAGAAACCATTGGAAAGGGATTAAACCAATACAAAAACAGCCAAACAAGAAAAATGCAATCAAACAAGGATGAAGAGAAACGTACCAGGCCAAAAGCAAAAATTAAGAGCATCTAAAACAAACAAATACTGAACAGTAAGAGGACCATTATCAAAATAATGAATTCCTTCAAAATCCCACTCTATTCTGGGAATTTCTTGAATATTCTCAACCGCTCTTTCAATCCCTGAACCACCACACACCACATTTCCATTACGAAAACAAATAATAGCAAAAAGAGAAAAAAAAAAAAAAAAACCTACATTGCTATACCTGCAGAATCGACGACAACATGAGAAGAGCGGCTAGCCACCCAAGCAGCGCTGGCCCTAACCTCTTCCATTGCAGCTACTGCAGCCAATTTTGAACCCTAAATTAAAATATTTGTATTATACACAAATAAATAATAAAAAAATTAGTCTGCGACAGGTTCGCGCGTGACCCGATTCGAAGTTTCCCGCTTTTCCTATACATGTGGAGTCCGTATCGGCCACGAAATTCTCCACCGTTAGCCATAACTTTTTGAGGTTTGGATCTTTCTTTTCACGTGGCAAATGAAAATGTATAATAATCTAGGGCCAATCATCGATTTTGTATTTTTCCTCCAGATTCAGATGAGCCCATTGGAAATAGTTGCAGTCTGTCTATTGGCCTAACCCCTGCTGGTGGTTGCCTTCGGATAGGAAATGGGTGTGTAACCCCATTGTTGACCCGTCTCAATCCAAAATTTTATAAAGGGCAAAAAAATATACATAAATACATTATATTAAAATATATTTCTTTATCTATGTTTTATCTAATTTCTTTTAAAATATATTTTTTCAAAAATTGTCTATTTCGAAAATACATATTTTTTAAAATTTATTATTTAAAAAATACACTTTTTTTTTTATATTACAGTATGTAATTTGATTCAAGAGATAATAATTTATATTATTTCAAAAGGTCATTTAGTATTTGATTAAGAAAATAATAGTATCTAATATAGTAATATATATAATATTTAATACATAAATAATTTAAAAATTTATATTTTTTTTATGTCAAGCCAATTGGAGATTAATATTTTTACTATTTATTCATATGAAATTTGACATATTATACTAGTGCATATGCGGTTTAAAATTTATACAATTGACTCATCTCTTTTATCATATTCTATTGATATATAATTTTTTAGATTTCATACTAGAAAAGTTAGATTATAATGAAATAATAAATAAAAAATTATTATTTATCCATTATATTTGACCTATTGTATACATATTACCTAAATAAAAAATAATATTCTTTATAACTAATAATAAGTATCTTAAAATTTAACATAAGTAATGCATAATTTAACGAATATATTGTATAATTATTGAACTTTAGGAGATATTAATACAATAATTCAAATCTTATAAAGCAAATGATAATTTTTCCTAAAAGAATCAGATTTTTTAGTCAAATTCCAGCTGAACTAAATCTAGATGAAATTTTATGAACTATTTAGTTTTAAATAGTATTTTTTTTAAAAGCAACTGCATTTTTTTCTTTTAATTTTTATTAAACCCACTTTTCAAATTTACCTATTTGTTTGTCTTGTATTTTCATAAACATCTCCCTTCCTTCTTCTTCTTATTTTTCTTCTTCTTCTTCTTCTTTTACCTACCTATCATCTCTATGTTTTCTAGAAAGAGCTTTGTCTGCTATTGTTTTCTTCTCTTTAGTCGGCTTCTCCCCCTCTCTCTCTCTCTCCTTGACTATTTGCAAGTGCTCGCGATCTTCGAAAGTTCACCTTCTAATCTCATAATCGCAATACAGTGCAATGCCTAACTAATAATTAACAATACACATTCAAATTCGAGAATTCCCTTAGGTATGCTCTTCATTTTGTAATCTGATCACTTCTTTTTTAGGAGAAAGTTTAAAAAACAAGCATGTGATTTTCCGACTTTTACAACTGTAAGTATGTGGTATTTTTTTGTGTGCAAAATGGATATTATAGTTTGTGCTGTTATCAACTTTAAATACATACTTTTAACTGCGTTAAATGAATCTAATGTGGCAACATTTCTCTCTTTTAATGGCTTTCTCTTTCCTACATGACAATATTTTCTCTATCCTACATGGTTTTTTACAAATTTAAAAATAAAAAAATGATATATTGTTTCTCTCTCTATTTTTTGTTTCTCTTCTTCACATTTCCATCTTTGCTACCTACTGTTGTTACCTCCTCCAACAACCTTTTTCCTTATTTCTCTAGAAACCTATTCGAATAGAAAACTCAGATTCACAATTATTAACTTAGCAAACCAGATTTGATGGTTTTCCTAAAACAGTTTCACAAAGAAACTTAGTAACTTTGAAAAACAAAAAAAAAAAAATCATATACGCTAGTTTTCCCTAAAATAGAAAAACAGGCTACAAAGAATCAAAAGAACAAAAAAAAAATTTACTAACAATCCTTTTTTTCGATAATTTTCACAAAAGAACCAAAACAAAAAATAAAAGAAAAACTTAGAAAAAATAAAAGAAAAAAAACTTAGAAAAAATAAAAAAAAGAACAAAAATTCAAATTTGCTAGTTTTCCTTTTAAGATCCAAAGTCGGCGTTGTGGTTTTCCCTTTGAGATCTAGAGTTGGAGACGATGAGAAACTTTGATCCGCATAGAAACTCGTCGTTCGAGATCCATATTTAGATTCAAGAGATGTCGGCCACTGGTGAAGGAGAAATGGACAAAAGGAATGGTAAGAAGCATGGTTGGCGATGACACAAAGTGGTTGGAGGCGTGAAGTGGATGGAGGCACGAAGATGCAAAAAAAAGAAGTTTGTGTGACTGAAATGAGAAAAATGGGAGAGAGAAAATATGAGATATTAGAATTTTTAATTTATACTGTTGATGTGACATCTTATATAAAAGAGAGAGTCTTGCCACATCAGATTCTTATAATGTCGTTAAATGTATGTATTTAAAGTTGCTAACGATACAAAATATAATATCCATTTTATAAAAAAAAAATAACATATTTAAAGTTGTAAAAATCGAAAATCACATGCGTATTTTTTTTTTTACTTTTTTATTTTTTTATTGCAATCTCTACCACTCTTGGCCACTAATACCCTAACCCTAACATTTCACTATTTCAATCCTTTTTTATTTTAGCTATATCGTCTTATGCTAGTTAGATTATCTTTCAAGAATTATTGTCATTTTGGTGGGTTTCTTTTCTTAGATTCTCCCTTGTTTTGTTTGAATTGCAAATATGCAAGGGAAAGAATAAAAGAAGAATGTTGGCTGGTACTTTGAAATTGTTTTCATAATAGAATTGTTAGACATTATGGGAAAAAATATATCAAAATATACCCAACATATACTAAAGTATATACCTAGTTTTGCCCTAGGAATATCTAGATATATCAAAGTATACACAAGGTATATCGAGATATACTGAGGTATACAAAGGTATATCCAAAGTATTTTCAATATATATCGAAACTGTTCTTTTTGGTATATTTCGGAATAACTTTTGGGTGCAGATATTTTTATAATATTTTTAGTAGCTTTGAAAAAAAGTTTTAAATTTTGATATTTTTGTAACATTTTGAGTATTTTTGCCAATTTTGAAAATTTCCCCTAAATCTGTGCTGCATAATCTATCTTAAGACTAAAAGTCTAAAACCACAAAAATTATTGGGCTAATGAATGAGCTTACATCCCAATTTTAGGCCTAGTAGCCCAACAAATTTAAGCCCAAAATGTTTAAAAATCTTTTTTTCTTAGTCATAAAACAATGGCAAATGTAGTCTCCTGATTTATTGCACCTTAACGCTTTTTTTTTTTTTTTTTGTCCTTATAGCCATATGAACTCTTTTTTTTTTTTCCTCTCAGTCCTCTGTTAATTTATAAAAATATAACATTTAGCCACATTAAACTCAAAAGTTGCATAAGATAGATATATGTGCATCACACACGCGACGACGTGGTTATCTTAACTAATGAATTGTTAATACTTGGGAAATTCAATTTCCATGTCACTAAATGTTTCACATTTGAATTTTTTTTTTTTTTAAAACATAGTTTGTGTTATATCTGAGTAAAAACTCAAACCCCTCCAATCTTTTGATTTCTCAGTTAATTGCAATTTTCTGATTCTCAAATGCTCAGCGATTTCCATCCAATCAGAAGCAATAATAAAGAATAACAACAAAATGACATAAAAGCAAATTAGAAACTTCCATTTCATACTCTAGTATATAACATTACTTTCCAAAACACAAAATAATCCTTTCAGAAAGTTAATTCTCAAAAACCAAAATCTCATAATCTCATGATAAAACCTAATGAATCATGAACAACTGAGGCAAAGCATCTCTAAAATCCAAGCTTGGTGCGGCACCAAGAGCCTACGCTTAGGGTTATACCTCAAAATCCAAACCCCAATTAAGATTTGAACTCCAATTCAAGCCCCAATCCAAAAAAAAACCCAATCAAAACCCGAATCCAAAAAAACTCAACCAAAACCCCAATTCAAATATCCCAATTTCTAAACAAATCCTAATATGGGCAATTAAGAGAGGAAAGCAAATGTTCAATATGGAGGTGGCATTTGCAGCGAAGACGCTTTGCTGCAGCTTCTTTAGGTGAGGAGAAAGGAAGGAAACAGAGAGAAATAACTTACGGTAGTGGACATCGGAGATGGCGACGGTGGGTGGCAATGGCTTTGAGGTGGGAGAAGAATGTTGGTTTAGAGAGCACCGTGGATGAATTTCAATCTAAAGAAAAAGATGAAAGTAAGAATAGAGTGGCCACGTGTGATGATGTTTAAATTATCTAAGGGGCTGGGATGACCAAAAATAGAGTTAAGAGGCTATTAAGATAAAAAAAAAAACGCATCACGGGGGCTAAAAGGTAAAAATTGAATAGATTAGGAGGCTACGTGTGTCTTTTGCCTAAAATAATTATTTATAGATTCTTCATTTTTCCAAAACACAAAATATCTTAGTTGGGCAGATCTAGAAATATTAAATAAAGTGGGTAAATTTATATATATATATTTAATTAAAAAGCTATAATGTGACTTTTTACAAGATAAAATGAGGCATTTTGTTAATTTGTATGAGGAAAATGTTAAAAATAATTTTCATTTTAGTACTAAAATGTAATTTTCCAAACGAATAACGGGACAATTGTCCACCTTGGCCACCAGGTGGCTCCGCCCTTGTCTTGATCTGATATTGATATTATGATTTTATTTGATATTGTATTTCAGAAAAATAAATTTGTAATAATTTTTTATTTTGAAAACTGTTTTTAAAAAGATAAAAATTAAAAAAAATTATTTATTTCAGAAGTAAATTTCAGAAAAATAAATTAGAAAACTCAATTAATTAAATAAAAAAATCATAAACTTATTTTTTTACACTAATAAAAAATTCCAGAAATTTATTTTTTACGCTTAACAAAAATTCTAGATACCTCCTATATATCATTTGTTTGGTACATCAGATAGGTATGAATTCATAAACAAAATTTAGTTATTTCATATTTTAACACTTCTCAGCATTAATTGATGAATTTTTATCCAGTTTTTATTATAAAATATTGTATCATTATTAATCAGGGTTAATTTAAAGGTAACCAAAACCTCACTCAATTTTTTGAATTTCTAATTATAGATTGAGTGGTTATTTGATTCAGTTGATAGAAGTAACTGATAGTTTTTTTAATCTCTAATATTTTAATAAAAGTGTTTGATAAAATTTTCTAATCAGCATATGATATCTGATTCTAACCTTAATCAACTATTATTTGAAAAAGCTTTATTTTTAAATTTTTTTCCGTTCAATTTTATTTTAAAATTGACTATATTATCTTTATATATTTTATTAATTACAAAATATTTATTTCTTCCAAATTGAATTTTTCAATCAATAAATTATTTACAATTACAAATAATATTTAAATTAGTAATATTATTTATTTTTAATTGAAAAAATATATAATATATTTCTAATTGCTATATTTGTTATTTAATATATTAAGCGTAAATAATATTAAATTTATTTATAAATTATACATACATATTTTTAAATTTTTTAATTATAAAAAATTTATTATTTTTTACTATCTTAATTATAGGATATAATTATATGAAATAATTAGTTTATTTACTTATACTTCAGATAAAAATATATACTTCGAAAGTTCAAATAGTATAAATTATATTTATATTAATAATTTTATATTATAATAGTAACAATTTAATTAATTTTACCAAATATTAATATTAATATGTTATTAGCTAGCAATCTGTATTCAACATATAAGGTAAACAGAGCCTAATTATCTTTAGAAACAAAGGCAAGGAAGGACTCAGGGACTGAGCCCTCCAAATCCAACAAAAGTTTATATGTATATATAAAACCCTTTAAAAATATATATTTTATCATTCTAATCCTATATAAATTTTTTTACCATTCCAATAAATTAATTTTAGCTTCGTATCCTAAGAACAACTTTTGTTCTTAGAAAATTTCACCATTCACCTATTTTTTATTGTTTTAAAAAATAGAACCAAATTTTTTTTTTTATTTTTACAGAAAACTTTTTCAACTCCACCGAAAATTTCTTATATCTTTTTTTTCAATTGATTTTCCAGTTTCGATGCTATTTAAGATCGTTACTGATCTTACGATCGATCACTATCGAGTGCAATAGCCGCCATTGATGCAAGCTGCTTCAACTTTCATAGTCTTTCTTTTTCTTCTTCTTCTTGTCCTTTTAAATATTTTTTTTGAAATTGATTTAAATAGATTTCAATTCTTATTTAGTTGAGTTTTTATTGATATGTCATTAATTGCTGAGTGATTTATTCATTCAATTGTCATTTGTCTGTGTTGTTGATTTTTTTTGTTCTTCAAAATTTTTGGTGAAAATCACTAAGATATCTTTAAGGTATACCCAAAATATCTCTAAGATATACTAGATATATTTTAATATATTTTCCAGAAGTATATCGAAATATCCCTAAAATATACTTAAAATATTTCTAAAAAATTCCTTATAAAGAATTATCAAAAAATTCTCAAGGTATACCTAAAGTATCTCTAAAATATACTCGAAGTATTCTCATGAAATTTTCAAATGTATATCGAAATATTCTCAAATTATACTAAAAATATTACAAGAGAATTCACAATGTATATTCAAAATATTTTTAAGGTATACCAATGTATTTCTAAAGAATTTATGAGGTATAACCAATATATCTTCAAGCTATTCCGAAAAATATACCAAACTGTTTATTTATGATTTTGAGATATTTTGAATTTTGATTGAATTTTATTTTTTTATTTTTTTTATTTTTTTTAATGATTTAATTATTTTTGTTATTTTATTGGTTTTTGGCAAAAATCAAACTAAAATATTCCAAAAATATATTGCAAGTATACTGATGATATACCATATAAGTATATTTTGCAGTAATTTTGATATTTAAGTACTGTTTTAATTGTTAAAAGTATTTTTTTTTTTTTTGATAAAATTGAAAAAAAAAAAAAAAGAATGGAAGGTTCCAGTTTTTAATTTATGAAAAATTTCCTGTTTCTTCCGCCCCGGCTCTTTGCAGTTAAAGGCAGATTAAAAAACGGTGTCGTAAAAGACGCCAAGTGCATTAAACGCCTCGTTTCCGGCTAACTTAAAAACAAGCAACGTGTTTTTCCAGCTAATTTGCAATTTGATGGCCATAACTCATAAGGCCTCTGCTGCAGCAATTCGTAATCTTCGATAACCACCATCGTTATCATAACCAAACTCTTTTTTCTCTCTTCTTTAACTCCTTAAACAGTCTCTCTTCAATCGCCGATAACATTCGTCCGTCGATTGGCTTCCAGAGCTACTGTTTTTCAGCAAAGCCATAAGCAGGAGGGGAAACTATCACCTCCACGTCTTCATCTGCTGGAGTCTGTGGCTCATTTGGCTGACACGCTGGCGCAGAAAATCGGGAAATCTGTTAGGCGACCTGGCGCGCCCTCAAAAGCTAGGGTTTATGCCGATGTCAACGTCATCCGGCCCAAGGAGTATTGGAATTATGAGTCCCTCACCGTTCAATGGGGGTAATTTGTCTTCTTTGGTATTTTTGGGTTTTTCTTAAGTGCGTCAATTTGCACCTGGTTTTTTCTCCTTTTCGCTTGGTTGGCTGGAAAATCGAGAGAAATGAAAAAGCAAACCCATTGAATTGAGCCTACTTTAGATAGGAGGATTAATTATTGCTGGTAAATTCGGAGAAGTATTAACGATATGATCGAAAATAACCTTTTTTTGTTCGTTCTTGATAGCTGATACATGCTTCGTTGGGTGCAATTCGGTTTTTTTTGTGTCTATTTTTTTTCTATTGTCACCAGCTATAATAGAAGTGTGTATTGTTTCAGAACTTCTGTGCCTCTGATTTCTACTGTTCTTGTGTTTTCTCGTTACTTTGTAATTTAAGCTTACTGATGTTGTTTTCAGGGAGCAGGATGATTATGAGGTGGTGAGGAAGGTTGGGAGAGGGAAATATAGTGAGGTTTTTGAAGGCTTCCACTGCACAGATAATGAGAAATGCATCATTAAGATCCTTAAACCTGTGAAGAAGAAGAAGGTGAGTCTTAGTCCTTGGCATATAACCCTTTCTGCTGTTATACATTTTTCTAAGTAAACAAAGCTGTGCACTGGCTGGTAATTCAATTCTGGTCTGTGCTGGGGGAGGGTAGTACGCTGTTGTTTTTTATAGATGATTATGATAGTAAATTATATATATTGATGTAAATCAAGGATTGAGTAATAATTATCTTTTATCATATTCTTTAGTTACATAGTTTGAAAAATATATAGTAGTTGCAATCCCACCATCATGAGACATATAGTATGATTTTGTGGATTCATCTGTTGTTTTTTACTGATAATTACCTTTGCCTTTTAATTTATTTTGGGTGGATCGGTCTGCAGTATGATTTTGTGGCTTCTAACTTTGGTATTCCTCTAAATGCAGATTAAAAGGGAGATTAAAATACTACAGAATCTATGCGGAGGGCCAAATATTGTGAAGTTGCATGATATAGTTAGAGATCAGCAATCAAAGACCCCAAGTCTTATTTTTGAATATGTGAATAATACTGATTTTAAAGTACTTTATCCAACACTCTCAGACTATGACATTCGATATTACATCTATGAACTTCTGAAGGTAAGAAAATGTTTTTTTCTTGTTCCTTAAATTGACTTGACATGTTTGTGGCTTATATTGATATTGGCTTAAACATTTTCGTTTGGTTTAATGAAATAGAAGAATAGATCTACATTGATTTGAAGAATTCTGTCTTACTACTATTCTTCTTCCTTTCCCTGCTGATTTGAGATTGAAGTGATTATGTTCTATGCTTAATTTGGACATATAGATTCAAATTGTTAAATTTTACATTTATCTGGCACAACAGAATCTAAGCTGGAAGACTGAAAAAAATTTGGCTGTTTACTGTGCTTTGAACTCAAGGATGTCCTTGAGTCGAAGATTTTTGACACATTTTGATGGAAAAGGTCCAGTGCACAACCCAATCTGACAAAAAATAACATTATTTAGTGACTAAAAGAGAGAAAATATAATAATAAATGAAGCTGTTACAGTAACTTAAACAGTAAAATTATGCTCTGCAAAGAAGTTTTTGATGCTTTTACTATACTTTGTCAACTATCTGGGACTTTTGTTCAATTTTAGTTAGGACAGTGAGAGCATTTTGAAATGCTTTTATGTGTTGTCTCTAGGGCCCTGGGCATGTAATTTTGTCCTAGTTTACAATCTGATTTTCTAAAATTCAAGTCTAATTGATGTGTTTTTCATTCTGCTTCAGGTTAAACTTAAATGTGCATTTTTTTAATATTTAACTAATTTAATTATTTTATCCTTGTTTTCAACCATTCCTTTCATCCATTATGGTTGCTTTGTGTAGGCATTGGATTATTGTCACTCACAAGGTATCATGCATCGGGATGTGAAGCCCCATAATGTCATGATTGATCATGAGCAAAGGAAACTTCGGCTTATAGACTGGGGATTAGCAGAGTTTTATCATCCTGGGAAAGAGTATAACGTTCGTGTTGCTTCGAGGTTTGTTCTTTTTAAAAGCTTTTGATTACCCAAGTTTCAGAATTTTTTACTTCGATCTTTGATGGTCTCTTTATTTATTCTTCTTGTGGTTTGCAAACTTTTACTCCCTTACAAAATTTGTAGCTTTAATGAATCACCTGATGGTGCTTCAGTTGACATTTATGTTACTGAAGATCAAAATCTCATGTCTACAGATGTGTTTTTATTGTTTCAAGTGCTTAATATTAAATATCATGCATTGATGAATTTGAATAATTTTGACATTCAGCCATTGAAAGTAAAGGTTGATGCTATATCTTGTATGGAGCATAGTTGCATTCTTCTGTTTTGTGTTTACTGCCAGTACTTTTATATGATTTTTTGCTCTCCAATAGTTGTCTTCATTTTTGTTCATACAGATACTTTAAAGGTCCTGAACTTCTTGTTGATTTGCAAGACTATGATTATTCCTTGGACTTGTGGAGCCTTGGTTGTATGTTTGCCGGAATGGTAAGTTTTTTCCTCGTCTTCTCTCCCTTCCTCTCCCTGCCTATGCAAGCCCCTTTCTTTTCTTTTGTAGCATGGACCATTGTATGCATCTACGTTTCTACTGAACTGTTCTCCTTGTGTACTTTTGTGCTGCTTATGAAAGTAGAGCTCGGCTTATTCTGCTGTCAAGTCCAAATGATATAGTTTATCACTGACAACAGACTTCTCAGTGGATAGCCTGTTTAGATTAGCATCTAAGGGTGGTGAGATTTTGTCCAAATGATATAGTTTATCACTGTTATGTACTGGATGAGCAGATCTTTATCTGCATGTGTACTCGTTAAGGGGTAGCAAGTGGCATGGAGGATAGAAATTTGATATAATTCTGAGTCGTTTTTAGTGATCTTATGTTTAAGGCTTGTGTTATACAGATATTCCGTAAGGAGCCATTCTTCTATGGGCATGATAATTATGATCAGCTAGTCAAAATAGCCAAGGTATGTAGTATACATGTGCAAAAGTTCTAGAGAAATTCTTAGGTAGACTGAGTCTACCACTTCATCCATAGACTAATTCAATCACTTAATGACATGCATTTAATTGTTTTATTTTCATTAGTTGGTGTGAATACAATATGTATATATGTTACTGGATGATTAAATTAGTCTATGAATGATATGGTAGACTCAGTCTACTTATGAATTTCTCGAAGTTCTAATAGCAAGCAAGTGCTTCTGTATTCCATCCTGTTCTTTCTGAAATTGGCCCTTTCTTGTTGCTGCATGTTTATTAGAAAAATCTATAAATATGCTTTTTGTGTTGAAGCAAATGGATTTTATATAGTTTTACGGTCATCTCTATTCTTCTATCCTGCTTGTTGGTCCCTGATGGAACCACTTAAGCATAATTCAAGTCCCTCATTTATATTGCCTATGCCTTTGTTTTAACTTCTATATTGGAATTTAACAACAGCATGCTAAGAACTGGTTTTAAGAATATGATGGGTAAGTAATGTGAGTGTGACTTACATTTACATTTATTTCTACAACAGGTTCTTGGGACAGATGAACTGAATGCTTATTTGAATAAGTACTGCATAGAGTTGGATCCACATCTTGCAGCCCTAGTTGGCAGGTACTTTATGTTTTAGCATATCATAGAATTTGGTTTACATCCATTTTCATCCTCGTCATACATTGGTTCTCTCAACTGAGAAAATTCTCTTATTGACACAGGCATAGCCGGAAACCATGGACAAAGTTTATTATTGTGGACAACCAGCATTTAGCAGTTCCTGAGGTAAGAAGTCGTTATCAATTAGTCTTCATATTTTTGTATATTTATCTTGCTTCAAACTTTTTTTTAATCCACTCAATTGCTTTATTGAAGGCTGTTGACTTCCTTGACAAGTTGCTGCGATATGATCATCAAGACAGGCCAACTGCAAAAGAAGCTATGGTAAATTTCAAGCCCATGTGCACTTAAGAATGTTAACTTTGGGTCGATCTTTTGAAATTGTGATGTGTGTCTGTATAATTTTGTTTGTGTTTAATTTCGTATTGCCCGGTTTGAGATGAAACTATCGTGCCCCGATATTGAGTACTTATTAGACATCACACATAAAGATAAGGTCCGGTTTGTGAAGTGAAATGCATCTGCTTATGAATGTAGGCCATTTTTGTATCAGTTTGTTCAAATAATTTTCCCGAGTCTAGCAGATGGTGCCCATAATTTTTGTTTTTTCTTTTTCATCAACTCACATGACAATTTTTTGATTCACGCAGGCCCATCCTTATTTCTATCCAATTAGGAATGCAGAAAGCAGCAGGGTTCGTATGTAGTTTCAAAATGCAGGATGCTGTCAAGATACAGCGTCTTTCTGTGATTGGTCATGGGCCTTCCCTTGTAATCTAACTGAATCATTATTGTGGTGGTGAGCTTGCATCCAGGAAACTCTTTGCTTCTGTTGCTACAAATCAAGTTGATTTATTTAATGCTAAGTTGAGGTGTTATATTTCTAGTATTGCTCTGTAATATGGAATGAAAAATACTTCGCCTGCATGTTATGTTTCCATTTTAAGGGAAGAGTTGGATTAAATTCAGTTATTTTCTATTAGACCAATGCTACACTCCTGAAGTTTTTTTTTTTTTTTCCATATAATGTCTAATTCATAAAGCCCCGTTTGACGTTGCACTTGGGAAAAACAATTTTTGAAAAAAAAATTATATTTTTAATTTTTTGAGTTTTGAAAACTGATTTTGGATAGAAGTAGGTAAATAGATGTTTTTTTCGGAAGTAAATTTGAAAAAATATATTATAAAAAAATTTAAAATCTATTTTTACATCTCTTACATCAATTCTAAACATTCCCCAAGTATTCTATGTAATCAGTTACAGTGCCAACTGCATTAAAGTTTAACCTAACTAGATCAAGAATTTTCTATTTCACTATGCCTTTGTGAAAGAGCAGCTGAAGGACTTGAGGTTTTAGCATGCAATGATTACAGTCCGTATTGCCAAATTAAGATAGTGAACGAATTCATGACAATATTCCCAGCTGAAAAGAATGGTACTAATGCAAAGCTGTTTTTACGGCATAATTTTTTTTTTTTTCTCTCTATAAGTTGAACTAAACTTGAAGCGTTTTTGGCAGATTAAGAAGAGCAGAGTAAAGAAGCAGCCTGTCTGGACTGGGTGTACCTTAGAATTCTTTTTTTTTTACTTATTAGCCTTTCTGTTTTCAGCATTTAATGCTTTCAGTTTCTTCTTCGTCTTCCCCCATAAAATTCTGGCTATGTATTTGGAGCATTAAATGCCCTTACCGATTCCATACACATTTGATTTTGTTGTTATAATTGCGTGATAAATTCTTAGATAGATCAAATCTATTACGTTATCCGTAAACCAATTCAATCATATAATGATATATATATATATATATATTGTTTTGACATTAATTAATAAAAATACAACAATTAAATACATGTTAATGTAATTGCATTTGTCTTCGAATGACATGGCAGACCTGGTTTATTTAAGAGTTTCTTTCATTCCATTTATACTTTATTCTTAATCTAATTAGAGAAATATTTATATAGATTTAGTCTATTGTATTATCTA
This sequence comes from Balakata baccata, assembly GCA_949630135.1. Lineage (NCBI taxonomy): Eukaryota > Viridiplantae > Streptophyta > Magnoliopsida > Malpighiales > Euphorbiaceae > Balakata > Balakata baccata. Next base: position 86,618 of record CATIWF010172313.1, read on the forward strand.
TAAACTAATATAATAATTTATCGATATGTATACATGCTGTATTCACTTCAACCAATGAGAATAAATCAATTAAATGCATGTTAATAAATTATTAGATTAATTTATAAATGATGTGGCAGACTGAATTTATCGAAGAGTTTTTTATCTAATTAATATAAAAATTACTACTACTTCCTTATTTTTAAATAAATGTCATTTAAAATTACCAAGAATGTTAAAGTTGTAATATCATTTTTCAAATACTATTCAACACTCAATTTTTTATTGGTAAGTAAGAAAAGTGAAAATTTTAAAAATAATTTTCATTTTTTTTTCTTTTCATCAACTAATTAGGAGATGAGTGTCTAAAACAGAAGAGTGGTTTTTAATATTTCTCTAAATTTTTATGAGCTACATTTTACAGTTCTTAGTAATTTTAACCAACCCTTTTTGTTATTTCATTTTTCTTATAAAAAATAAAATTTTTATATTTATTGTCTCTAATAGATTGAGTTGTGAAGCCTTTATATTTTTAAATAAATCTAACTTGACAACTACTTGCGGGAACAACTTCATCAATACATAGAATATAACTATCTAGACAAAAACTTAGAAAAGATAAAAATCATGAAATTCAATTGGAACACATGTTATCAAATAACTATGATAAAAGCGAAATATAATAGGTTTTAATATCCTGATTTCAGATATATATAAAAATAAATGAAAATTAAAAACTATTATATGTTTGAATTAATTTATATGAATCTATTCCTTATAAATCCAAAAAGACATGTGGGTCCAGATGGAAATTGAGACAAATAAATCAAAGTTGAAATGCATGTAGCAATCGAAAAGTACCCCACCACATACCATCATGGGAATGCATGATCACGACTCTATGACAATGACAACAATCAAACAATCCAATGGCTGTATATATGGGGATCATCATGCATACAATCATGATAACATGATGATGATGATGATGCTATGTATATGTAAAATATAACAGAACTGGGATGGGATTGGTTGGACCGGTGAGAAAGGTGGCAAAAAAAAAATGGGGTACAGAATTTTGTTATTCCTGAAAATGAATACAGACGGTGTCGTCTCATCTGCTTCTCTGCTTCCATTGCCAATAGTCCCATACTTCCCGTTTCAGTGCTTTTCTTTGTCTTCTCTTACTACGCATCTCAATTTTCACTTTTCAACTACTACCTACAAGATTAGGTTACTATTTCTCTCTGTACTGTATACTTTTAAGGAGCCTGGCTTCTATCCAAGAATCTTAGTAATAATAATAATAATAAAATAATATATCAAAATATAACATGAAAATAATGGGAAAAATTTAAATATCGGTGAAAATCAAACTGGAGATAGATTTACTGATATCATGATTTCTATCATGACAATTACATTTTAAGTGCAAGATGAGTTCAAAAGAACTGTGAGAAATATAATTGATGTTCAATATTAGGTGAAATAGTTTTTGTTTCAACCATTAAGTGAACTGGATTCGCGTCCAACGGACTTACTTACAAAATATAGGTATTTTTAAAGTTTTAGGAGCTGATTAGTAACTTTCATTTTGAACAGAAGAATTGGTAGAAAGAAGGTAACGATAGAGAAAAAGGGACGAAAAAGTATTTTTTTTAAGAATTTTAAAATAAATGCATATTCGAATTCGAATTCATTCAAAACCTCTAGTTAAATTATAAGATTTTTATGTCAATTCAACCACTCTTTTGGATTGTTTTTGGTGTTCTTTCTTATTCAATTCTGATTAAAGACATTTATTTAATGATTTTTTTAATTGAATTCAAATTTATTCACAATAAAGAATTTAATACAGGTATAAAATTAAAGATGAAATAACATACTCAATAACAATTTGGGTTTGACAAACTATTATAAAAACAACAACGAGGATTTAGCGATGACAGAGTAGAAAAAAATATGATTATTGTAGTTGTCATTTTTTATGAAGCATCTTATTGAAGCTTGTTGATGCTATTTGATGATGAAGGCACGAATCTTTATTTAATAATCAAGGTTAGTCATATGTATATATCTTGCAATAATTAACTAGATGCTTTGTCATAAGCAAATGCTAATTGCACCCATTCTCTTGCCAAAAAAAAGGGAGTAAACCTTTTTGCTTTTAATTTTACTTTTTATTTAAAAGAAAATCAAAGATATTTCCTATATCTGAGATAAGTATTGATACGAATAGGAATCCCTATTTCCTTATATAATCAGGAATATTTTTATTTATGTTCCTAATTAATTAGTCAGAACTATAATTGTCATCTCTTATATGAATGCCTCTTATTACTTTACTAAAAAAGCTGATTAATTATTTAAAAAAAACACTTTTATTTTTCTTTTTGAAAAAAAAACATAAATCATAAGTTCCTATTTTCAATTAAGTAGATTTTTTTTTAAAATAAAAATTGGAGATAAGAAATCAATGACCACACCTGTGCATTTCAACTACACTCATCACTTTTCCAATGTTCAAATGCATTAAAATAGGAAAAATTACAAGAGAGTTTCGAAAAACAAAAGATACTGTCGGTGCTAGCTAAATCGAAAATTAGCTGCACTGAAAAAATCATTACAAATAATCGTAGAGCAAAAATTAGGAGCTGAATCCTCACCATTCAAAAGATACTGTCGGTCCCATCATATTTTTTTTTTACGTAGATTTTCAAAATAGACTTTTGATTTCCTTGGCAGCATTTTTGCAGATTTGTTCGTTAATATATTGAAGAGACATGGGTGCATAATATTGAGGATTCGGCCGAGGCATGGCCGCATCCTCATGTCGGTCTCTTTTCATACAAAAATGTTCTGTTCATAAGAAAGCAAAAATGGAAAAAAAAAATGGTGGGAAAATGGAAAATTTTGATGGCAATTTAAGTACATTGATCTCTTTCAATTTTTAGGTAAATTCAATATATTATGTGTTGAGTTTTGTGGAAATGGACTATTTATGTGAAATATATTATGTGTTGAGTTTTGTGGGAATGGACTATGTTGGAAAAAATGTGATTATGAGCCATTTTGAGAGGATTATTCGGGTGGGTCCCACAACTTGGTTTTGGGAAAAAGACCCGGATATATGTTCCTTGACATGAGGACTATGAATTAATGTATTCATATGCTCAAAATGGAAAATGTGTGAATAGAAATTGAAGCTCAAAGTAA
>CATIWF010172345.1:0-43054 GCA_949630135.1 Balakata baccata
TTAATTAGTGGATGAATTATTTGTTAAAAATCGATCAAATCCAAAAATTTTAATTTAATTGGATTGGATTGGATTCTAATTTAAATTGATTTACATTCACTAAAAACTAATTTTTAAAGATTTTTTCCTTATAATTGCATCTCCATACCAATTTTCTTATAAGTTTATCATTTTTACAGAATACTATACTAATTTAAAGTTTTTAGTTTTTTTCTTAATTTTTTCATTATATACTTTTTAGAATCAATATTTAAAATGCCAAAAATTTGCTTTTTTTTTTTTTCCCTGAAGGTTGACTGAGAAAAATAAATTCACTAGAAAATGGAATCTATATACTTATAAACAAATATTTAATTTTTTCTTATATATATATATAATTACGAAAGCTATAGAGTTAATATCTTATCATACTGAATATCAAAACAATTTCTAAAATAATTTTTTTTATTGGATTTTATTTTTTGCATTTTGAATCCACTGCATATTAGCACTTAGACGTTTAAAATGATGGCTTATTATTAAAAGACTTTGATTGTTATTTTTTCCTTTTTTTTTATATATATAAATTACAAATTAAGATTTTATTCATATGCAATTGTATTTATCACATAGTGTTGGTTAATGTAATATAAAAGAAACAATAAATTGATAAAAAGAATATATTTTTTTTATACTGTCTTTCTCTCTCTCATACCTCAACAATCTATTTATTTTTCTTAATATATATATATATATATTATAAATTTTAATTGTATTTTTCAAAATTTATTTACATTATTCAAAAGCATATTAAAAAAATAATAATTTGTATTTATTAATAATAAAAGAAATTACATGAAAATATATTAATATTTTATTTTATTTAAAAAAGTAAAGGAAAAATATTTAAATATAGGGACACATACTTTAGAGGGAGGGGAGAGACTATAAAGTGTTACCAATAACATAACCCAGTGATTTTTAAACCAATTCGATCGGTAAATTTAAAATTAGTTAAATAAAATTTATCCAACCCAATAAAAAATTAATTAAACTTAAATATTGAATTGATTTAATTGGATATTCAATTTCTTTTGAACAGCCCTTTTGGCGAGATTCAACATTTCCCTTTATCGCACCAAGATAAAAAAAAATAAAAAATAATTACAAAAATATATAAAGTTTTTTATCAAAAATAAAAAGCGTTTAAATTTTTTTAAAAAATAACAAAATCATCCAAAATCACTGTTTATCCAAAATTTACTCGTAATTTATCCCAAATTAATGAAAATTAAATTTACAACAGATTTTTAAAATATTTATTTAAAATTTACTCAAATTATGTATAATATTTATCTAATATTTACTGCAAAAATAATAAAAGTTGAATTTACACAATATTTATTAAAGATTTATTAATATTTACCCAATAATTACCCAATGTTTACCGCAAATTAATGAAAATTGAATTTACAAAAGATTTTTCAAATATTTACTGAAAGTTTACTCAAATTATACTCAATATTTATCTAATTTTTACTAAAAAATAATAAATGTTGAATTTACACAAGGTTTACTTAAATATTTATTAAAATTTACTTAAGATTTGTTTAAGGTTTACCATAAATTAATGAAAATTGAATTTACAAAATGTTTTTAAAAAATTTACTTCAATTTTACTCAAATTATACTTGATATTTATATAATATTTACTAAAAAAATAATAAAAATTGAATTTACACAATATTTACTTAAATATTTATCAAAATTTATCCAAAAATTACCCAATATTTACCTAATATTTACCACAAATTAATGAAAATTGAAGTTACAAAATATTTATTAAGAATTTGCTTAAAGTTACTCAAATTATAATCAATATTTATCCGATATTTATTAGAAAATTAAAGCTATACGAAATTTATTAAAGAATTATCCAAATTTTACCTGAAATTTACCAAAATTTTACTCCAAGAATCTATCAAAAGTTTACCAAAATAAATAATCTTAATTAAATTAATTAGTACAAATTTTCATATTTTTTTTGTAATTAAAATTTGTTCAGGATTTAATTTGATAATTAAATTAATTAAATTCAAGTTTATATTTTTTTCTAATTAAGTTAATTAAACAACAATTAAAAGTAATAAATATATGCATAAAGATAAATATTGGTCTTGTAAGTTAATAAAATTATTAATCTATGTTTAAAATATAAAAACTAATCATTTTATATATTAATTAAATGAAAATATGTTAAGTAAACACTTAAATCTAGTATTTGAAAATAAAAATAGATAAAAATAAAAACACAGAAAATAAGAAAGAAAATACAGAAAATCTAACGGTAAAATTAAAAAAAAAACTTTACAATATTGGTGAACGGCGTAAATAATCTATATTTATTTATTATAACCATTTTCTCAGAAACCAAACGCAGCTTTTTTTTTTTTTTTTCATTTTTTATATGATAGCTTATGGGATTAAGGATATGGCAAGTAAAATCATTGACATAAGAAGAATTATAAGGATGAGAAGGCCAATGGAGTTCTGAGAAAGAAGGGATAATAAGCAGTTTAACAATTGATGCCAAGGATGGAGCTGCCACATTGCCAGGCAATCAGCTCACTTACAATTACGTGTAACATCCGAACACAAAAAGAAAAAATGGAAAAAAAAAAGAAGCTGAAAGCAATTGATGATATGAGCAATGGTGGGTGAGCTATCTGTCTAAATTTTGGGAGATCTCATCACTCCAATGCATGATTAACAAATAATAATTTACCAAAGTACAGAACAGATTACACCTCAAAGTTCCATGTACTCTCAGCACTTAGTTTTGGCACTTTCTGTTCCTCGCCCAAATCAAGGGTTGCGGATATCTGAGACAAGCAATGCACCAAGGTCAGCATATTACTTCAGTAAAATTATTTAACATCATAATTCATAAATTAAGAAAATTTTGAAATCCAAATATGCAGCTAGAAATCCAGCCAGGTGGAAAGTAAGGTCCTAGCCTATAAAAATTTCATAATTACAGTCATCAACACATTCAATAGTTGAAAATTCACTATACACAAACATGAAGCAACATAAAATCCAATTTCTACCAGAATAGACGGGAAGAAAAAAAAAGTTCCAAAGACCTTAATCTAAATCAACAAGAAATTGTTTATCCGGATAAATGTTGTTTCTCAGTAGTAGTCAAACCCAACATCACCAGATTGTGGAATTATAACATTTTACATTTAACGTACGGAGAAAGTTGAGAAACCCCATCTTTAATGCAATGAATTAACTGCCTATCCACGCAGTGCCACAATTATAAATTCAATCCTCATATTACATGTCACCCCACTTACAACACCACCAGAATAACCAAATACATACCGAACTTCTTTATTGAAATCTCAACAGCCATTTCACTCTTTTCACATTCTGTTTTTATCCAGACTTATCACAGTATCAAGCATCTCTTGCTATAGTTTGAAACTCATCTATAAGCATACCAATTCCCAACTTGCATAAGCCAAATATGCTACAAGCTCAAACTGACCTTATTTTCTTCCTTTAAACATACCTTTGATGTATTAGCTAAGGACAAAAATATGATAAACATAATGAATAATGAACAGCTGAAACAGTCTACTTTTCTCAAATTTCAAATTAATCAACCTCACAATCCTCTTATTTATGCCTGTATTTTAACACAATACGAATTTCTCTCAACTTTCCAAATGAACCAGAGTGACAATGAAGAAAACTCACTTATTATGTTTACTCACTTCATGCTCAATCTCACTTTACAAAGTAAATTGAAAAATGAAAAAATCAAATCCTGCATAAAACAGCCTACAAATACAAATAAATGCAGCCTTATTTAGCCAATAATATTTATGAATGAACCAAATAGATAAAATTGTGAGTAAGAAAATGACCATGTGCAAAATTAAGACTTATGATGGGTTTATTCTTTATTGCGCATGTAATATAGAAAGATAATGAGGACTACCAGAAGAATTCGTTCCCTTCCATTATATAACCAAAATTCCAAGGAAATAATAAGCACACAAAGTATGAATACAAACATCTCATCCAACCATAAGCCTATATTCGAATAATGACTCAGTTACCTGAACTAATCTTAATAATCCAATCCAAATTTTGTACAACCACACTGCTTTGCATTAAATGATCATTTAATATGTAAAACTGTGAAACATTACAATACACCAGGCAAAGGCACGATACATAGATATGCAATGGTTATCAACCAATTTGCAAGCTCAATTCAGAAACTACAATATTTCCAAGCCTAATGAAGTATCTGATTTTGCAATATGAACAAAAGATTGCACAATTTAATGTCAACTACTCAACTTGCCCTTCAGAAAGCTCAAATAGTTACCATCAATTAAACAATGCTATTTTCCATAAAGAATATCCATAGAACAAAAATATTTTAAAAATAAAAATTAGAAGTAGAAAGCCGGTAACCAGGTTAAAAAAAAAAAGCACTCACTTTGAAATTTCCACTAAACTTTGAATCATGTGACCACTCTAATCCCAATGCCTTGCTTGATTTTTGATACGTAGCCTTAAACACATCATCATCATAAACTCTCCGTGAGATAGCAAAATCCCAGGTGTTTTTGGCCAAATCATAGCACGGCTCAAATGTGGTCAAGCCTCCGTGCACATAAGTATACTTCAACTTGCAATGCCCTGTACCAAGCATATAATTGGCGGACACCTTATTAGATGGATTGAACACAAGAGCTCCATCCAATATAGTGCGGTTATCCCCTCTGCTATGAATGTACGTCAATTTCAAGGGCTTATCAACAACCTTAACAGTATTCATAAACTGAAACCGAAAGTCCTGGATAACAAGAAATCGTACTAGGTCAAAACATATGTCCACAATTAGTGCAGTATGAGTAATAACTCATAAATCGTCACAGCATACGAGAAATTGAATTATCCTATTAATAGTTCTCTGGAATTAAAGTATTCTTCAAAATTTCTGAGTTTAATCACCTGAAACTCTGGAGCTAACACCTAATTGAACCCTAATAGCTAAATTCTCCAGTTGGCAAATTAGAAACACATACAAGAGAGAGTCAGACGAGCAGTACTCAAATAATTATGTCAATCACTTTCTTAGCTACGAAGAAGAATAGATGCAATTTTATGCATTGCCTTTTTGGGGACGTTGTAGTCAACGATGAAGAAGCCCGGTTTCTCGACGGCAAGAACCAATCCATTTAAGCTGGGGCCTTTGGTGACGGTGCCGCCGGTCATGGAAGCCCTGAGCTTGACATCGCCGGCGTTGAAGGCTACAGTAGCGGCGGCGCTGCTTTTGTCATCATCATACCTGCCCTTCAAAGATGCCTTCATTTCGTGTTCAAACGAGGGTGAAAGAGACAATACGATTATACGAGGATTAAGTGGAGATGTCGACGGTTTTTATACGGTTGGTTTCGTAATTAGAACTTGTATTTACCGGAACTTATTGTAATATTCACCGGAGGAAAATTTCACTACCTACCAATTTTTTATTGTTTTTTTTTAAATAGAAATTAAATTTTCTTTTTTCATTTGTACATAAAACCTTTTTAACTCTATCAAACAAGTTTTTTCTCTTTTCTTCAGTTGATTTTTCAGTTTCGGTGCCATTCAAAACCATTACTGATTCTGCGATTGATTACTGTCAAATGCAATGACCGCCATTAATGCAAGCAGCTTCAATTTCCATGGCATTTCTTCTTATTCTTCTTCAATATTCATTTTGATTTTTTCTTTTGTGATAGACTGTTGTAGCTATTGCAATATTAGATGAAATTGATTTATTTGTCTATATAAAATAAAACTTATACAACAAATCCAATAATTGTGGTGACATTCAATTATTGGTAATATGTTTGTCAAAATATCACAGAGAAAGATATCTATTGCGATGTTAAGCATACTTGTAATTCATTAACAATTTCGTCTCAAAATAAAAGAAAAAGAGAAAGATTTAATACATTCAAAGTGATATAATTATTTTAACTTCTTGTAAAAAATGGTGAATCAGTGAATTAATTAATTCTTTTTTTTTATTTATTGAAAATCACCAAAGTATACCCAAGATATCCCCCAAGTAAATCCGAGATATTTTCATGAAATTTCCAAATATATACTGAAATATCTTCAAGGTATAACATAAAATTCCTTATAGGGAATTCTCAAGGTATACTTAAAGTAACTCCAAGGTTATCCGATATATTCCAATGGAATTCCCAAATATATACCAAAAATATTCCCATAAAATTCCTACAATGGAATTTCTTGAAAATTCCTAAAGTATATTCAAAATATTTCCAAAGTATTCCATTGGAATTCCTAAAGATATACCCAATGTATTTTCAGAAAATTCATCTCATGGAATTCTTTGATAATTCTCGAGGTATATCCAAAATATTCTCAAAGTATATCAAATATATTTATAAGGTATTTTCAAAATATCATCAAATTATATCCAAAGTATTCAAAAATATATATTAAACTGTTTATTTGAGATTTTTGTGATATTTTGAATTTTTATTGAATTCTATTATTATTTTTCTTCTTTAATGATTTAATTGTTTTTATTCTTATTTTTTATTATTTTTTGTGAAAATATCCCTAAAATATGCAGAAAATATACCGTATAGACATATATTTTGGTGATTTTGAGATTTAAGTACTGTTATAATTTTAGAAAGTTATTTTCGGTAAAATTGAAAAAAACTTTGAGCGCCGGTACAAATACAAATAGGTACCCATTTTTTGGTATTTTTGTAAAATTTTCTATTCACTATTTAGGCGGTCCTTGTCCGCCCGCAATGGGCTATTGGGCTGTCCCAACCCTTATTCTCTTAGGAAATTTACATGGAGAGCTAACATTTAAAAAAAATTTCCAATTTTATCTACAAAATTTTTGTGTTTTTATTCCTAGTTTTTATATTTTTATTTTTACTACTTTTTTTCAAATATTAGATTTTATTGTGTATTTAGTACTTTTTAAAATATAAAATTATCATTTTATTAAGATATAAAATGATATTTTTTACATTTTAAATATGGATTAAAAATTTTATTAACTTATATGACCACCATTTGTTTTTATGCATATATTTATTTATTTTTAATTATTATTTAATTAACTTAACTAGTAAAAAAATGTGTAAACTTAGAATTTAATTAACTTAATTACCAAAGTAAACTTTGGACAAATTTTAATTAAAAAATATGTAAACTTGTATTTAATTAATTTAATTAAAGTTATTTACTTTGGTAAACCTTTTAATAGATTTTTGGTAATTTTTAGTTAAAAAATTGACTTAATATTGGGTAAACTTTTGATAAATATTAAATAAATATTGGATAAATTTTAAGTAAACTTTATATAACTTCAATTTTGATAAATTTCTTATAAATATTAGGTAAATCTAGGGTATAACTTGAATAATCCTTAAATAAATCTTTAATAAATCTTTTGTAAATTCAATTTTCATTAATTTTATAATAAATCTTAGATATATTTTGGATAAACCTTATGTAACTTCAATTTTTATTAATTTTGTGGTAAATCATAAGTAAATATCGGATAAATTTTGAGTAAAAATCGGGTAAATTTTGTGATAAGTCTTTGATAAATCTTTTGTAACTTTAATTTTTATTAATTTTTTGGTAAACTTCTAGTAAACTTTGGGTAAACATTGGTAAATCTTGAGTAAAACTTGATAAATATTGAGTAAACCTTATGTAACTTTAATTTTCATTAATTTTCTTATAAATATTAGGTATAACTTGAGTAAATCTTTGATAAATATTGTGTAATTTCAACTTTTATTAATTTTCTTATAAATATTTGATATAACTTAAGTAAACAGTGAATAAATATTTGATAAACTTTTTATAAATTTAATTTTCATTAATTTTGTAGTAAACTTTTGATAAACTTTGAGTGTTTTGGGGTGATTTTTTAAGAAACTTTGATAAATATTGAGTAAATCTTATATAAGTTCAATTTTCATTAATTTTCTAATAAATATTGGGTAAATTCTGGATATAACTTGAATAAATTTTTGATAAAACTTTGTGTATGCGATATTTTTGAAAAAAACTTTGTGCATGTAATATTTTTGAAAAAAACTTTGACGGGTAATATTTTTGTAAATGTTTACCCACTTTTTTCTATTTTTGTAAAATTTTCTTTCTCTTATTCTTCTTCTTTAAAAAATAATTTATTTTTATAAATTTATTATTAATATTTCGTATTTAGTATGATTGATAACTCCATGATGAAAATTTGAAAAATAAAAAACTTTTAATGAAAAGTAAACTTGAATTACTAGAGTCATTTCAAATTGATTTGAAAACTTTCTTTTTATCTTTTTTGTCCATCTGAGTGTTAAAAGAATATATTTAAAATTGCTAACGACATAAACAACAATATCCATTTTACACAACTGCATGTTTGTTTTTTTGAACTTTTTCCTCATATTTTTTAATGTCGTTAATGATATATACTTAAAGTTGATAATGACGCAAATCACAGTACCCATTTTGCAAAAAAAAAAATATTATGTACTTAAAGTTGCAAAATTCGTAAACTATATACCTGTTTTTTGAACTTTTTCCAAATTATTTTATTCCTCAGTCCAAATTACATATATTTTTTAAAATTTTTATACAAATTAAAAAAAATTTAATTTATATGATTGAAATTATTCATTTTGTTTAATTTACTTTTACATCAATTAAGTACATTACTAAAAAACTAGTGCAAGTTTAGTCATCTACTGTATTATAATCTTGCTTATTGCCTAGTGCAAGTTTCCTCTGTTTTGTTTGTGGCAATAGAGGATGAGTTCAAAAACTTAAATTTGGGAGTGTTGGACGAGATTGCAGCTGTGCCATAACCAATTGAGAAGCCAGAGTTAGTCCATGAATTATGTCAGCTGATTGCTAAACTGCTCACTGATTCAAGGGTGAATCCATAGCCTTTCAAGGCACCATATCCAATGTATAAAGATCCAGCAGCGGCATATGCATCAAAGAAATTGGGATATGTACTTTTATATTCCAATTTTGTCATAAGAAAAGTGCAAGCTAGAATCTCTCGGTCTTTCAATCATCACCTCATAAATTTGAATAGAATTGCCAAGTAAATAAGAAAAATGCTTTAGCCCACCATCTGCCCACATGTTTTGCAAATGAATTAAAGTTTCCAACTAAGATGAATAATTTTCTACCTACATATATATATAAGCTCAAAACTAATATACGAAATTAGATTTCAGGTATTAGACTTAATGTGTGACTGCAGTTATGGGTCTCTATTAATTTATTTGATATTTTTCATAAAACATTATCCATAATGAACAAATTTTTTTAATAAAAAAAAAAGAGATAATTGGACCAAATGATATTTTGTAAGAAACTACAAAAACAAGTAAAAAACAGGTAATAATGCAAAAGTATACAGGGGGCAGATGGCCAAGCGGACTAAGTCAATGTTGTAAAAACCGGCCTGATCAATAAATTGGAAAAGCCAGCAGGCTACAGATTTAAAGTCAAACAGGTTTGCGTAGTATTTTCATAAAACATAATATGTCTCATACATAATAAAAATAGAATATAAGTTACTGAATGTCATTCTCAGTGTATAATATTAATATAACATATCTCATATTCTCTTTGTTTTTGTAAATCATATTTAATATTGTATAACTAAATATTTAATTAATTATTAAATATAAAGTAATCTATAACTTAAAAATACAATTATCCAAAAATTTCAAATTATTAAAGAAAAGTAATATAAAAAAAGTCAGAAAAAATATATAAAAAAGAGTAAATAATCTCACATAAAAAAAGTAAGAAGGAATATGACATATCATCTTATAATTAAGGGTAAGTTAAGCGTGTAAAAACATATTTACTTTGACCAATTTGACTAATTTGTAGTTGACCCATCTAGTTTTGGGATCAAATTTTTGGTTGAACTGGCTAGATTGAATTAGATTTAATAATTTTTTTTTTTTGCATAAAATTAAAAAATCAGTCAATCCAGTCCGGTTTTTGATTTTTCTAATTGAACCGACCAGATTGTTAGTTTTACTACTAAGATATTTTCTCTCCGGTTATAGAATAAAATCCGTCAAGTTTAAAGTCCGATTTTCGATTGTTCCAGTTTAACCGGCCTTTACAACATAGGGCTAAGTAGCATTTCTCAGTAAATAATACAATTCAATCATTTATTGCAAGTAAACCGGCTTAAGCGTATAAAGACTTTATGACAATCAGCAATTCAGCATAATCAAACGACGTCGTTCATTGGGCATATGACGGACCATCAAGTTAAAATCTAGAAAATATAGAGCGCAAACTTGACTCTAGGTAAATTGGGCCTGTCGGGGCGCATATATAAATGGACCATTGATCAGCGAAGAAAAGTCAACAGTCAAAACTAAAGCGGCGGACTCCTGGTATCCGTAGGAAGGATAACACGCAAAAGTTTCTAACATTTGAAAATTTTAATATATTGGCGCTAATATATTATTGGGCGCGTTATTCATTACCCTCTCTTCCATCCCGATCCGCCAATCCCTCTCTCTAGTCTCTCCGCCTTCGGCCTTACAGATCAATAGCTTTTGTTACTTATATCTCACTTTTCTTCATCTCCGTTTCCGCAGCCTCCAGTATATTATCCTCCTGCTAAAACTCATCTGCTGGATCTTCAGTCTTAGGTGAGTCACTATCACGTTCCATCGTCAATCTTTAGCCGTTATTAGATCTGCTTAAATTTTTTATAATAAATCTGTTGAAAGTCTATTTCTGCAAATTTTATGGACTCATTGGAATCTGCAAAAAAACAAATTGATTTTTAGCTGGATCTGCGGCTTTTAGCCATGATTAGGGGAAGTTTGATGGTGATTTCGACGAATATCTGTCTGTATTTGTGCTTAACTGCATGTTCAACTTGTGGCTGAACATATTGGTAGCTGCATTTGCTTTAATTCTAGTGATAGCTGTGATTTCTTTAGGCAAAGGTTGTGAATAAAATGTGCCCTAGAAAAAGGACATTTGACCGGCTGCAGACTCTTTGCACTGCATCTAAATCCAGAGTTTCAGATCAGGTGAAATTGAGAAGTAGATTAGTTAGCGATTTTAAATATTTCGAATCAAATGTGTAAAAGGTTGCATGAAACTGTGTCTTTAGAATTAGAGGTGGAGATCCCTTTAGAAATAAGTTTTATAGTTAACGCGCATGCCATAGAAACCCGAACGGTGTTACATAGAAATATTCTTCAAAGGTTTATGAGAAACGAAATTTCTGCAGATTAATGTTAAAAGTACAAGTTTGGTTGCAGGACATGCAAAATCAATTGCTTAATCAAATTATGGATTCAAATGTAATATCTGTACTTTGAAATTATTATAACTTCATATGATTTTCTCTCATCATTGTATGCCCCTTCTGCTGTAGTTAGTTATCTGCTCACAGCCAGAATTTAAACAGATTTCTAGCTCCCACGCATTTTATGATGCGACTGCATGCTTTGTTTGACGGCCTGCGTTAAACTAGATATTTTGAGATTTCTTAAGGATATTTGACCAAATCAAGACCAGGAGTCAAGATTTTAAATTTTGACAACTGTGTCTGACTTTAACTTATAGGTTCTTTTATGTAGCTTGCTAGCTTCTAAGCGCAATAGTTCTTCATCAGAATATGGCAGAAAAAAGTTGATACTCTATGTTATATGCTACCACTTTTTGCAGGGAGATCATTTTAGGCAATGTGATTAATATCTATAGAACAGTAAAGAATCAAGTCCTTTCATCAAATGGAGTTAAGAAGCTGCGGTCATTTACATTTTATCCTGGCTGTTAAAGGGGGTGTGGAAACACAAATTTTGAGTTTCTATCGTGGAAGGCCTGCACTTAAGTTCAAGAAGGTCAAAGATCTATATGAAATTGATGATACAGAAAATGTTGAGGTATGTCCAGCATTTAGGCCAAAATTTGAGTATTTGGACCTTTCGATTGGAAGTGATTTGGCCAAGGCTGAAAGTTTATGTGCATCCACAGCGGAAACAACAAAAATAATAAGGGATGGTGAAACTTCAGAGTCCAATAGTAAAGGTAGTGCTGGTGAAGCAAGGGAATTAGGTGATTATGACTTAGGAAGCACGACACTCAAACAAATTAAGGGGAGATGCAAACAAAAGAAAAGAAAACAATCCAAATATGTTGAACTGAAAGAAGAACCTACTGACGCTTGTTTTCTTGGGGAACAAAACCATTTTAGCTCTCAATCTGAGGATGAATTTGGTATCATGGAGCCCCTCAGCTTTTGGAAGTCTAGAATTTTGAATAAGAAGACCAAGGGAAAGTGTGGGAAAAGAAGTGTCTCTTCTTCATCTCAAAATGCACTTTCTATTTTTAAGCGCGAGGAAATCCCCAATGATCAAGTTATCTTTCAAGTAGAAGAAAATTTTCCTGTATCTATTGCCATTAAAGTTGAGGCTCCTGAGCCTATTTTTTCAGATTTTAAAGATTTAATTGTCGCCTGATAGAGATGGGCCAAAGGAACAAAGGAGCAGCAGAAGCATTATAGTCCAGACCACAGGGGAACGTATCACCTGGAGAG
Organism: Balakata baccata; assembly: GCA_949630135.1. Classification (NCBI taxonomy): domain Eukaryota; kingdom Viridiplantae; phylum Streptophyta; class Magnoliopsida; order Malpighiales; family Euphorbiaceae; genus Balakata; species Balakata baccata. The sequence goes on from CATIWF010172345.1 coordinate 12,665, forward strand.
TATATTCCAGGAGAAGCAAAAAAAAAAGGAACATGTAGGCAGCAGCGGAGATAAGAATTAGTGGAGCAGGGGTTTAGGCAGCTTTTATCTTCTTTTGGTTGTTTGTAAGGGTCTTTGGGTTGCCAGAGAAGGGGATCAACTTAGGCATTGGAGCTGTTGCAGCCTCCTTTGATTTTAATCTTTATTTCTTGTATTCGCTTTCTGTTCATCTTAGTTTTCCAGCCCCTTTGACATTTGCTTGTAAAGTGACTTCACTTTTTTTTCGAGGAAATTGAAGAGAATCAACCCTTGTTTTGAATTAGTCTCTCGTTATTCTTATTGAATTATTGTGTGCGTTACTGTTTGTTAACATCGCCTCTGTGGAATCCCCTTTGAGTTGTGATGAGCCAACGGTCTCTTGTGAAGCAGTATTTTCTGAAGAGCTCAAGACAGCTAATGGTTATGATTTGGAGACTAAGATAGTTGATGAAGAGCCTTACACAGGCGAGCATTGTGTTCTGGAAGATGGGATGTCTGTGATAGCTGTTGAAGAATTGACGAGTAATGCCTGTGGTTTGGAGATTTATATGCCATCCATATTCAGTAATGAGCCTCAATGTAAAGCCGTTAATGAAGAGGCCTATGAAGTGCCTGGTAAAGCTACAGATTTTACTTTGGAAGCTGGAATTTCTGCCAAATCTATTGAAGAGTTGACAATGAGTGCCTGTGGTTTTGAAACTCAGATGTCAACTTTCTTTGCTAAGGAGCTTCAGTGCTGTGCTGCAAATGCAGAATCATATGAGCATGCAGATCCTCCTAAGCCGATTATTGATATCCGAGCCTCATATGTGGAGGAAATGACAAACGGGATTGCTGAAGCGATCTGCCATCAGTTTTCGGATTTGTCTATGCTGGAGGCAAAGAAAGATGAATCTGTCATAGAACGTCAGAAAAATGACTTCCAAGAAATAATTTCACAAAGTAGGGATCATGTCCCCATAACATACTATGACCCCAAAAGTTCTCCGTGTGTGCACTTGAAGTCACTGAAGACTAGCAGTAACAGCCAAGTAAAAGTGCTGGATTTCACGATTAATAACATCCTTGAATTTAACGAACACAACAAAATAAATGGTTCATGTCCTTCGGAGGATGAAGCTAGAGATGATACTCTTCTTGTTCAAGGAAGCATCATAAGCAGCCCTGTAAGAGACTGTGGTTCGCTTAGGAATTCAAATTTGAGTTCAAGTCCAAATTGCAGTTTAGTTTCTGCTATTGATCTTTCTCCTACCACTGAGGAGAAAAGATCATTTTTATCTGCTTGTGCTGATGCAGCAAGAAACTGCCCTGCCGAGAACTATTCCTGTATTGATGAGCCTGTAGCGTCAGCAAAGATTGATTATCAATCTCCTGAAAGGCCTTTTGAAAGCGAAGTAATATGCTACACTTTTATCATTTTTTTTTTAAAAATTATTTTTGCTATACAATTTTCTATTTGCCATTGAATGGTGTTAAATAAAAGGCCCTAATACAATTCGCCACTTGCCATCTGTGCGTTTGTTCTTGGGTTTTCATTGCAAATTCTATTTAGTCTGTAATTCTTTGGAATTTGATAAGCATATTGACTTGTTTCATATGGAAACCTGAAATTTAAGAATGAAAGCCTTGCAGAACTTCACTGAACATGCATTTTTCTCAGATCAATCGTAGTTACGTTAAAGATGTACATTTCATCATGTCTAGTTATGTCTACATGTAAATTTATGCTTAACAGAGTCATAATTCGCAGATAAGAATTGCCATAGAAAACGTAACGAGAGCTGAAGAAAATGCAAAAAGATGTCTTTATATCATGGCAAGAAATTGCAGCCGGTTTTGCAAAATCATGGTTTGGTTCTCACCATAGTCTCTTTATTAACTTGAATATATAATACCCTCACCATAATGACGTGTGTTCTGTTGTGGAGCCTAAGGTTGGTTGAACAGGAAAACTGTGTTCTATAACTTGTATTGCGGGCTTGGATTCTCATGATACAGAAACTGAAGATTTTATGAGGCTATGAGCTGTACAGGTAATTCTTATCTTTAAGTGGCAGTTGATGTTCCTTCATATAAAAGAGCAAATGGATGAGGTTGTTAAATGGCAAAGTCTAATCTCATCCTTCGTCCCTTTATTTCTTTACCCCACTTTAATGTCAATATTAGTCCCAGCCACGCTGCAGATCCTGTCTTGGTGATTTCTTTAATTAATGATACATCAAGAGATATCAAAATGTCCTGCAACACCTATGCCAGATTCTCTTAAACATTCTCAGTTTTTGTGGAGTGTATGTTCAATCTGGGCCTGGTGTTGGTATTTCATTTTAAGTTGTGACTCTTGTACTTTGTCTCCTTCGCAGAACTCAGCGTATAAAACAGCAATGCCCTCTTCTTTTCTTTTTTTTTTTTTTTGACAAGAATGCCGTCCCTTCTTTCTCAGGCAGACTTGGTTCTCAGTGTTGTCCTTCCTTTCTAATCCTTCCTAAGTTGTGAAAGAGTGGCTCTGTTTAAAATTTTGCCTTCTATATTCTCTTATTATTATCGAATGTTCAGTTCAAGAGATCTGGATTCTCTCATACAAATTTCTTTCTTAATGATTGGTTGAACTTTCATTAAATATTAAATTTTAATTGTACCAAAAAATTAAATTTTAAAATTATTTTCGCTTTTCCAATTATTATAATAAAATCCGCTTCAAATATGTTAATGTCAAATTTGTATAAAAAAAAAAAAAAGAGGAAAGAAAATTATAAAGTGGGTGTAGGCAGTGGCAGATTTAAAAATTTTTGGACAGTAGAGTCCATATATATAAATATATATATATATATATATATTTTTTTTTATTATTATAAAAATATACATGCCACAATAAAATAACAAAAAAAAAATAAGAAAAAAACTATAATATTCTTCAATGAATTTTTTATGTTTTAAGAATAATACATAATAGCATAATTACTAATAGTTTAACACTATCAAATGCATTATTTTCAATATATGTTACTAAATATATGTCTTCTTTAACATATGTATTTTTTTATATTTTTGACATTTGAATTTTTAGTTTATCGCAAAATGAAGAAACATAATTCATCAAAACTTCTCTTCTATCAACCTTGGTTTATTGCAATATTTATTTAGTAGTTTTAATAAAGACATTTATAATCTTTTGATTTTTTTTTAAGTAAAATTCAATTAATTTGTAATTCCTAAGATTGTCACCTTCAAATGTATGCAAAACAAATGAAATAAAATGGCTCCAACAATTCAAAGAGATAATGTATTTATACTTTTTGATCTTGATGGTTGTTGTCATTCTTTTCGAAATCTTCAAGTATTAATTGAAGAAAACATAATTATTTTTTTGTTTAAGACTTTTTATTCAAAAGTTTTTGTTTTTTGTTTAAGATGGAGTGGGAAGAAGGTTTTTTGTTCAAAATTTTTTTATTCAAAACCTTTTTGTAACTAAAAAAATTCATATTTTAAAATTAATTTTTTTGTAATTAGTGTTTTAGATTTTTTTTATTAATCTTTTTATGAATAGTTGGAAAAAAATATAATATTGGACTCAATTTATTTTTTAATGCAGATCTATATTCATATATTGTACCTATTATTATAACTTTTGAAAAAATTATGGAGTCCAATGACCCCACAAGTTTGTAAGTGCATAGGCAAGACTTATCAAATATAAAGTGGTGTCCTATGATTTTTTGTCAAATTAGTCAATATACTCTGATTGAAATATTTAGTCCCAAAAATATAAACTCAATTTTTTTAAAATTAAGAGAGAAACTCATTTTTATAATAAATTTAATATTATATTAAAAAATTCAAACAAATTTGTTGCAGATATAATATAAAATTAATAAATTAATTATTTCCTCTGTTCATAATACAGTACATAAGAAAGGTTAATTTACCAAACTCATAAAATCCTAACATTAATTATTTTCTCGTAATTTTTCTTTTGTGTTTTTTTTCTAGTTGCCAATTTTCATTAAGCAATGAGGGGTATTTTTAGCTATTCTAGACTTGAAATTATTCTTCCATACATCTTTTTATTAATTTATTTATGAAATAAATAATTATTCCATATAGATTTGGATTTTTTTTTTGTTTATTTTACTTTTTATGGTTTTATTCTCTTATTGCGACATTTAATTTTAGTCATTTTATTACGGTGTTTTGTTTTTCGTCATTTTATTGCAGCAATTTATTTTATTTTATTTAGAAGATTGAGACGAGCAAAACATATTCAATATGATAAATATAATAAATTAGATTATGATCGTTAATATATTGTAAACCTGAAATCATATGTATTCTAATTAATATAATATATTATCAAAGTTGTAAGTATTGAACTGATTTATTATGCTATTAACTTGAGTACTGTGAATTTTTTTACTGTTTTATCCTCTATAATTTTTAGTAAATTTGTATATGTATTTTTATCAATTTATTACTAGTTTGAATTAATAAAATTATGAAAAAACTACTATTTATTTCTGTAGTTTGACATAATATATTAGTACCCCTGTAGTTTGATATAATACACTAATACCCTATGATATTTGAAAATTATACTATTTATATCATGAAGTTTTTATATATTTCACTAGCAGGCTTTGCAAATTTGATTTAATGGACTAATATTCCATGGGCAAAAGAGAATATTATTTTTTACTAGTGTATTACATTCTTTTTCAAATATCAAGAGATATCAGTGTATTATATTAAATTACAGGGAGCAAATAATATATTTTCAAATCTAAGGGAGATATCAGTATATTATATCAAACTACAAGGGCTAAATAATATTTTTTCCTAAAATTATTTCTTAAATTATTTCTCTTTAAAAAGAATACAGTATATGATATAATAATTCATCACACAATCAAAGCTAGTTAAAAAAATCTTCTAATTTGAGAAAAATGAAAAAAAAAAAAAAGGAATAGGTATGGATGGTGGATATTTCTTAGTTTGTGGTGTTAAAAGAAACTAATTACAAATTTGTATTAGTTTTTTGATAATTTCTAAATTTGTAGAATTTTAACAGTAATTCCGAAATTGTGGCAATTAACTGACGCGTACGTCATTTGGACTGACGAACTACTAGGTGCCCTACTTGTGTAGCGTCTACATGGAACAGGCATATGTCCCATATTTGTTACTTTATTTTATTTATTTATGAAATTTTATTAATTTATTTATTAATTTTTGTTAATTATTTTTTAGAAAAATGAAGATATAATTTATAAATTAAAGTCTAATTTAATAATTTTATAACTGGCAACTTATTACCTTCTTTCTTGAATGCGAAATCCGGGGAGTGGATGCTGCGATCGGCAAGGTAGTGCGCAAGTGATCTCGATTGGCATCTGCGGCCAGCAGAGGGTTTCCTTCGCGGTGTTGAGGGCGGTGGGTCAGGGAGTTTAGGGTAAGCCATATCCGTAGCTTTAGGGTTAAAACGTGACAGCCTGTAGATTGCAGGAAATGGAGTTTCAGCATCGGTGACACTTCTGGATCGACAGATTTGAAAGGAAGGCATGGCCCGAGAGAGCTTAAGCTTGAAACGCTTAGCCATATTGTTGGATATATAGGTAATTTGAAAGCTTCTTCTTAGTGCACTTATATACGGAATAATTGAATAAAGAATGGAGAGGAGAGGCCGGCCTTGAAGAGAAATGAAGGACCCACAAAATGTACTAAAAGTTAATTAAATTATAAAAAAGTGTTAATTTCATATATTAAAATTATAAAATACTTTTTTCGTTTTAAAAAAAATTGCTAAACTATATTTTTATTTTACTAAAATCACCTTACGCTAATTTCCAGTGACATATTAATTTCCTACTTATTTAAAAAAATAAGAAAATTAGTCGAAAAGTGAAATGAAAATATTATTGAATCACTTCTTGGAATGAAAAAATATTTTATAATTTTATTATAATAAAAGTAAAGTTTCAACGAACATAAATGAAATTAACTTATTATAAAAAAAAAAAAAGAAGAAATCCAAGTGATGGTGCAGAGGTTAATATATACCTGAAAGCTACAGGGGAATTCCGTGGGTGAATTGTACAGTTCGAAAATGTTTAATAAGTAGGTGTGGTTTTGAAGGAGTCAGAAACCATAAAGCAAGCAATAAATCACCAAGGTGACTAAGAGTGTGTTCATATTTGAGAGAGCTCTCACCCATCATTTTTGGAGATATGCATATGTCATATTATTTAAACGGCACATAATAAAATTAGTATACAAGATGCTAAGAGAGACTTGGACAAATTAAAAACAAAATAAATTAATCTCAATTTTTGGTCGCAAATAGAAAACCAGGTAGTAGTCATAGCTATCTAAAAATCACTCTGTATAAATTGATTCTATTGAGTTAGAAACAGTAAAAAACTAGTGATCTTTAAAGTTTTTTCTTTCGAGAGGTAAATTTTAAAAAATAATATAAATTTGTAAAATAATGACTGTAAATTGACAATGACAAGGTTGTCTCCAGCATCATTGACGCAGTCCAAAATGCTTTTTCTCAAATTAGAAATAAGCCAACAGAGGTCAGGTGACCCTGCACTACAGCCCTAACATCGGAGTACCATACAGTAATGTTAATCCTGACCTGAGATTGCAAAAGACGACAATTCTCATGTCTTTAGTCATGTGCATTATACATCAGACACGTGTCATAACTCTACATATGTTTCGAACCAAAGTGGAATTTTCTGTTTGACCCAAAAAAAATATTTTTTCAACGTCCTTAGATATCTGATTCCAAATTAAGGCTTTTGATATATATTATTTCCAAACAATCGCCAAACATAACCACCGCCATCCTATCCTATGAAATAGGAAAATATCATGGATGGAATCGAAATTTTCAATAATACCATTATCATTCTAAACGTGTAAAAGACAATTTGAACAACATAGCGTGAAAAAAAATAAACTTTGATATAACAAACGCGATCCATTTACTTTTTCTCTTTTCTTAGGCTATCGAATTTCAGAGCCCAAAACGATGAATTAACCCATGTTTATTGGGTGTATAAATGAGAAATGTTTATATATTTTTACTATATACTTTTAATACAAAGAAAATATCTTTTTCTACAAAGTACAAATTTTTACTTTAAAAATAATAAATTTTTATAAATATATAATAAAAAATATTAGTAACACTTTTCTCATACATCCGTGAAAACGATGCGGATTATAGCTGCTGCTTTTTTTTTTTTCCGTTTTTTAAGATAGGTCAAAACTCAAAAGAAACGTAATATTTATTTATGCCGGTCAAGGGATTAGTCAAATAAAGCAGGTGAATCGACTTAATAAATTTATCACAAGCCTCTACTATATATCATATCGTTCCTCTATAACCAATCACAGCCTGCCTCACCAGTGAATCAAGCTGACTTTGTTTTATTTGAAAATGCCAACTATACCCCTCATGCGAAACGTGTCATGCTTCAATTGGTTAACATAGTATGTTAAATCCTACAATCAATTTGCTGAATTAGTAAATAGCAATTGCCAAAGGATCGTTGAATGAACAGCCGCTAAAATCGTGCAAACACGAACGGCACCTACGCGCAAGGATTACCCTTAACATTCAAAGATAATTAAGTTTTTCTGCCTTTAATTCTTTTTTCCTTTGCCTAATCAATCCCATTCTCTCCATCTCCATTTAATCCAGGTCGGAGAGAAAGCTAGAGAGGGAGAGGTTTCCATTTTTTTTTTTCCCTTTTCCTCTCTTTTGTCTCTCTCTCTTTTCAATCCACGAGAGGCTGTCTCTTGATTTCAATATGAGGATGCTTTGCCCAAATTTTGATAAAGAAGATGCTCTTGATACCGTCCTGGAGGTCCCTATTCCCGAGGAAATGTTCACCAACATGGGCACCAATGGCGCTTCAAGATGGGCCAACATGCGCGCTTTGATGAGAGCTCAAGCTGCTAATGGTGATAATAAATCATGCCATCTTCAAGCTAAATCCAATAATGAGTTTATTGCATTGCTGAAACTTGTTGGCTCTCCTCTTATCCCCTTTCAAGTTCATCCCGATCAGCCTGTCACTCGCCCTATTAAGAATTGTTCTATTGTATGTATGACTCTTTAATAATCCAATTCCTTATTAATCAGCCCATGATAAGAATTGGGTATAGAAAAATGAAATGTTTCTTTTTTTTAAAAAAAAAAAAAATCTCCAAATCATAAATCAGTTTTTGATCAATTTAATGTTAAATCATTTAACAGGAAGCTTCTACGGCCAAATATATAGTACAGCAATATGTAGCAGCAACAGGAGGGCCAGTGGTGCTGAATTCAGTGAGTAGCATGTATGCTGTAGGGCAGGTGAAGATGGCCGGATCAGAAATGCAAGAGGGTGATCACAGTGTGCGTACTGGAGGAAAATCAGAAGTTGGTGGGTTTGTGCTGTGGCAGAAAAACCCAGATCTTTGGTACCTAGAACTAGTTGTTGCTGGTTACAAGGTTAGTGCTGGTAGTGATGGAAAGATTGCATGGAATCAGTCCTCTTCTCAACCTTCTCATGCCAATGGAGGCCCTCCGCGTCCCTTGAGACGATTCTTCCAAGTAATTTTTCTAATTTTTCAATTGTTTCCCACATTCCATTTCAAGTAATCTTCTAAATTATCGATGATCACTGCCATAATTGGAAAGGGCTCAAATTTGGCCTTACAGAAAAATGAACTAGCTAGGATCACTTCAAATTGATAGAAAAATGATTCAAATGAATCAAAACTTATTGGCCTTATATGTTTTCACTTAATGGTTTTATTCAAATGCATATTCCAACTTGTAATTTGTATGCATATGCAATTTTTGGTTGTATGATGACATCAGGGATTGGACCCAAGGTGCACAGCCAACTTGTTCTTAGATGCAGTGTGCATTGGAGAGAGGAATGTGAATAATGAAGACTGTTTTGTGCTAAAGCTAGATACTGAAGTGAGTGTTCTCAAAGCTCAATGTTCAGCCAACACAGAAATCCTTCACCATACAATATGGGGCTATTTTAGCCAAAGAACAGGATTACTTATTAAATTTGAAGACACAAAGTTAGTGAAGATGAAGCCTATTAAAGGGAATGACATTGTCTTCTGGGAAACAAGCATGGAGTCTGTGATTGGAGAATACAAATGCATTGAAGGCATCAATATAGCCCATAGTGGAAAAACCATATCCACATTATATAGGTATGGAGAGTCACATAACCATAAGAGGAAGATTGAAGAAACATGGAGAATCGAAGAAGTTGATTTTAATATTTGTGGGTTGTCAATGGACTGTTTTCTTCCTCCTGCTGATCTTAAGAGAGAGCAAGAAGGTGAAAACTAATATAATTCAACTACCATTTGCTTTTTCCTTTTTACTTCTTTTTATAGATTTTGTATGTTAGAGGGAGAAAAGAATGTTGAGGAAATTTCTCTGTACATAAAATATGTATAGGTGAACTTTGAATTGAAAATTTTCTTGAAATATAATGTTTGTTGAATTCAATAGCTTGAATAGGCTTTTGGTAATTCTTTCTTTTGTATAAAAAAGAAAAATTAATTGATATTTATATAAATGAAGGGTCAACTTCATATTTTTTGCTACATGAGGTAAATTATTCTATAGATTTGTGTCCATCAAGTTATATGTAACATGTTGATTATTATTCGTATGCAAATTTATTATTTTTTGTAATTAGTTTTTCTTTCAATTTTTAATTTAAGATTTTTTTTAATGAATCTGTATGCAAATAATAATGAATATATAACATATTCTAAATGAATCTAATTATGAATAATAATGAATCTATACTCAGATAATAATGAACATGCAGTCAAATAATAATAAATATATAATCAAATAATAATAATCATAGAATATATTATAAATGAACCTGATTACAAATAATAATGAATTTTTCTCTAAATATAATGAACATACAGTAAAATAATAATGAATATACATTCAAATAATAATGAATATATAATATATTCTAAATGAACATGATTACAAATAATTATAAATCTATATATTTACAAAATTATCACTGTATTTTTTTTTAAATACAAATCCAAGTTTATATTACTAACACAAATTCATGATATAACAATCGGAAAAAAGACACATATAAAATATTAAATATGCAAAATACTATAAATAAGATCTACGCTAACAATATTCCACAACTGGCAATCCAATTCATGCGTGAATCGGGCGACTCTCTCTCCTTGATAATAGGATGCACAAAAATTTGGGCGCCTTTATTCATTTGGCCATCTAAATAATTATATATATATATATATAATTATTTAAATATTATATATTTAATTCTTTAAATTATTATATATTTAAATATTATAGTATAAGTAGGTATGTATAACATAAAATAGTATATGATCAATAGTTATGTTATTAAAATAGTAAATTGATGTGAATTATAAATAATAAAGCTTATTATGGAGATTAATAAAATGCACTGCACAAAGGTATATGTAAGATATATGTATAATATATGTAGGTTATATCTAATTTTCTAAATTATCAATTTTACTTTACAATTTTAATATATAAAGTATATGTATGGTATTCGGCTATGTTATATGTTTATTTTTATTATTTAATTATTGATGAGAATTAAAGATAAAAAAATCATGGTATTTACATAAAAGTGCAATTGGCGCAGATGTTATATGTAATTAGAAAATAATCAAAACTTTATATTTATGTTATTAGAATAGTCAAGATTGAAAGATATGATTTTTAAAAAAATATGTGAATAATAAAATAGTATATTATCAGTAAATCAATATATGAAGAGGAATACAATATTTTTTTGAGACATAACATGTTTAAATATCAATTGAGTGAGTATGAAAACAACAAAGCAATGTAATGTTCTTGTATTGAAGTTTTAACTTATTGATATTAGCGACATAACATAAAACGGTTACAAAAACAAACAAATTTCCCTTTTTCTTCTTTGATTAGGTAGAATGAATACCTTCTCCTTATATGAATCCATTCTAAAATCGTCCTCTGCAACTGAAAGAAAAAAAAAATTGAAAATTCATGGCGAGTAAGTAGGATGGAAGCACATAGTTTGGCCACTACAGCTTGGAGAAATGAAGATTCCTTTGCTTGACTGTTTTCTCACTTTTTTCACTTTTTAGGCTTACTCTAAAAAATTTACAAATATACAAAAACAAATAAAAATTATAACATTTTAAACAAATCAATGTTCAAATTTAACAAAATTTACAGCCAAAATCGTAAAAAGAACAATAGTAACAGGTAAGATAACATATCAATACTAATCCAAAATATAAATGCAAATATATGAGAATCATGAATCTAAACAACTAGATATGGTGATTGAAGTATCCCTACAATAAAGTTCAAAACTTTAACAAACAATAAGATTTATGAAGAGAAAATAACTCAATATACCAAACAATTAATATTTAAGCTCTCAAATACCAAAATCATATAATTTGCAAACAATTGCAAAATTCATGGAAGCATAAACCACAACATCAAATCCAACTCACTGGCAACTTTTCTGGAACCTGGATGATGAAAAATTATCATGTCCGGTTCCTTCGGAGGATGGATCTATAAGAATTCACCTATCCCAATAACAAAAAAACCTGACTTAGAATGATCCTGTATTAAGAGCTAAATTGGCTAAAGGAATGGGTGCCCATAAGAAATCGCGGAGCCATCCATTAATAGTAATGGAACTCTGTGCGAAGTTTCCTCCCGTGAGTTGATCCAGAATTCAATAGAAAACTTCTGGTAAATCATTGATTCCTCTAGTGTCTAAATATATGATGATTCGTTTAGAAATTTACTAGATTGGAATTTTATGACGTCCAAAAAATATATGTAAAAACAGTTAGTCAAGGTGATTAATTTGAAAGAAACTTGACTTCTTATCAATATCAATAATTGAAGAAATAAAATGAAAATGATTCCTAGTTTGCGTCTTGAATGAAATGAATGGACTATAATTAGCAGTATTGTATGAGATCCGATAGTATGATAGAAAGAAACTGGCACAAGCACCACGACTGCCAAATTTTTTGGGCTCATAGCACCTAGGATCAGCGAGGAGCACCACGACCACCGAATTTCTTGGGCTCATAGCGCCTAGGATCAGTGAGGAGCAAAGCCCTATCGTACCTAACTAAGAATCAAATGAAGATCTCAATAGAGACTTATTCTTTCTTATTACTAAAAATCAAATGAAAAATTTCATGTTTCCAAAGTCGAATAAACTGAGAGAATCAAAGAGTGTCAGTGTACAAATAAAATAAAAAAAAAGAGAGACCTAAGCTAAATGAAGAATGCAAAACAATGAGAAGCAAGATTCAAATTTTTTTAAAAAAGAAAGAAAAAAACTGTAAAAAAAGGCCTAAAATCGCGCACACAGAGAGTTAAAATAGGAGCTGATTTATCGTAAATAGAAAGCTTAAGAAAAAGATAGGGTTTTTAAAAAGTGGAAATATGTTTAAATGACAGGCACACTTTCGGTATTTTGAAAAATCGGTTCTTATTGTGTAATTATTTCTTAAAAAATGATTACAGTGTCTTTTTTCTCTATAACAATTCCCTAATTAGAGGCATGGGCCTATATAATTGATGGGCCTCGGCCCTCTTCCCCTGATAGAAAAATGAAAAATTAACACCCTATCCTTTGTTCCTTGTGGGTTAAAACCCTAATTCTTGTAATATAATCCCCTATTTAAATGCAGCCCCCCAATTCTCTCAATCGATCTTGCCGTCCCCCTTCGAATCGGTGTCTAGATCCTCGGTTAGTTCCTCAGCAGGTCCCTTGTGTTATTATTCGTTGTTTGATTTTCTGGATGTTTCCTTGCCGAATTATCACGTCAAAATCTCTTTCATTTTCTTCAAGATAGAAGTAGAGAATGGAATTTGCATCTGTTTTACCCACTCCTGATATGGCAAATTCAATGCTAGAGGAGTTATAACGGATGCAGAGATCCTAAAGGTTTGCTTACCAGCCCATTGCATCATTTATATTGCTTTGGCGTCAAATGGACTTACCGAAATTCTATTCCTAAATCGTTTTAGTTTTGATTTTGACCTCGATTTTCCGCTATTGAGAATGTGTGGAGCTTGAGATTCATTATCGAATTCGCTGATTTCGAGAGTGGCAAGTGATGAATAAGTTATTATATACTACATACTAAATTTTTGTGTTGACTATTTACTCCGCTTATTATCTGATGCCATTTTTGTCTTCATGCTTTTTTTTTTGTTTTTGTAAATTTTTAGCTAATTATCTATTTCTTTTCTCGCTCTTTTTTTTGGGTGGGAAATTGATTGATGTTTCTGAAGTGAAGGTAAATGATGTAGAAAGTTCTTATGCTACACACTGAATTAACTGTGGACTTCAACTCCGCTTATTATCTGATGCCTTCCTCTTCTAGATTCAGGCAATAAGCTTTTAAGGGTTCAGATTTGTAATTTGTTTTTATAAAAGAAAAATTATTGAAGTATACGGTGATGAGAAAAAGCAGACGGGCGGTCAGAATCTGATGCCATGTTGATTGTCTGCAAATTTCCATTCGTGGAATGTCTCTGAGTTTAAATCAAGTTATCGTCTTATCTCCATTTTCTTAATTACTATTTGCCTTTTGCCTCTGAAAGAAAATATATGAGCTCTGTAAGTTCATAAACGTTGGTCTTCTAGTGCTAGCTGCTGATTTCATGAACGTTGCTATTGATTTTTTTGGGTATTATCCAATCTGGCTGCGGTGATGAAGTTGCTGAAATATGTCTGGACATATGAGACATGTCTATGATATGATAAATGCAATCTTCTGAGCAGAACCAGAATGATTTAGCCAGAGGGTGGGCAATTTGCCTATTCTCGACTTTTAAAAATACTTGTAAATTTATATTATTTTTTAAGATTTGTTTATCCTAAGTCTGATTTAGGATTCAATGAAATTTCTGATATTATATCCGTTCTTTATAATTAATGAAATTTTTGAACTTAGAATTAGAAATTTGAATGTAGATTGGGAGATGATTTGGAGAGGGGGAGATGATTTGATTATCCAGTCCCAGAGAATGGATAAGTAAATTCCCAAACATGGATATGTAAATCCTTTAATCAAACATAATGCAATAGGATATCATCAAGTTTAATAAATTATCTTTTTAAGTTGGAAAATAAGATAAGAGTAATATTAAATTACAAATATTAAACAAATTGCCTTAACTTTGCTAGGAAATTGAGGAAGAAACTGTTTGGATTGTGTTTTGAGGAAATTACTTTTGAATTTGGATCCTTACCGACGACTCTGAATAGAAATCAACATGTTATCAACCGCTAAACTGCACATGATATCGATTATTTAATTTAATTAACTAGTGTCGGTGAATAACTGAATCTGAGTCACTTTGCAATTATTAATTTGAATAAGCAGTTGAGCCTATTTATCTAATTTTGACTTTCAGCGTTTATATATATATATAAGTACGCGATTGTATTAGAAATAAAATAAACAATTTATTTTATTTATTATAAAATATAGTTATTTATTTCTAATAGAATTAAATTTTTAATTAATTATTAATATTATTTACTAATTAAATGATAAAATTAATTTAATTAATAAATATAATCATCTTAATTTTTCTGTAAATATGTATGTTCCTTATATTCTGACTCATATATATATATATATATATATATATGAGATACTATAATTGTGAGTGTGAACCCTTAAAGTCAAAATTAGATAAATGGGCTCAACCCTTAATCAAATTAAATTCTATTAGAAATAAGTAATTATATTTTATAATAAATAAAACAAATTGTTTATTTTTAAATTAACATAAATTATATTTAATTAATATATAATATGATATTTTTGTTATATAACTAAAAGTAAGAATATTTTTATATTAAAATAATAAATATTAATATGCATATATATATTAATTAATTGAGTTAATTTTGTTATTTAATAATTTAATTTATTAGTAAATAGTATTAATAATTCATTAATTATAACTCCAAATCTATTAGGATTAGACAATTATGTTTTATATACATAAAAAAAAAAACTAGACAACTACCTTTGTTTTATTCATATCATATTGCATTTTGTTATATTATGTATTGCAGCCAACCTAATTGTACTAGTTAATATGTTTATTTTTGTCATTTGATAATTTAATTTATTTGTGAATAATATTAATAATTTATTAATTAGAAGTTTAATTCTATTAGAATTAGATAATTGTATTTTATATATAAAAAACATAAAACTAATATTAAAAAAATAAAAAATAATTTAATAAAAAAATTAGAAAGACATAGTTAAAAAAATATAATAGACAAAATCATTAGTATATAGTAAATAAATTAACAAATATAATAGGCAAGATAATTAATGGGCCAGAGAATATGATATGATTTTTTTTGTATATAGTATAATATAATAATCAAATATAATTAACAACTATTAGTATTTAAATTAAATGTGACTTAATTACATGATAATTAAAAGTAACTAAAATTAATTTGCTAAATAAGATTATTATTAATATTTATTTAATAATGATGAATCTAATTATTAAAAATTACAAAATTACGTGCATCGCACGTGAATGAATGAGGAATAGTGGGGACGAATAAAATGACCGTTAAATACTTATTGTCTTTATGTTATATATGACTTTTAATAATGGACAAATTAGTAATTTAATGGACTTTAAGATAAACATACACTTTTATAATTCACTATAAATTAAATATCATAATAAGACGAAACAAATTAATAAAAAATAAAAAAATATATAAAAACCAAATGATGATATATCTAATAATCCGTGCAAGTACACCAATTTAATTGTATTAACTAATTGAGTTAATTTTATCATTTAATAATTTAATTTATTATTGAATGGTATTGACAATTAATTAATCAAATTATTTTTTTATTTATTAAATTAATTAACTTAAATATTTATAAGTAATTAAATAATAAAATAACTTGATAAGTAATAAAAATGTATTATAAGTAATGAATATGCCATGGACAATTAAGTTCAAAATGATGAACAATTATATTCAAGAAGACAAATAATCAAGTTTAAAATCATGTACAATTAAAATACAAACATTTAACAAACATGCGATGAACAATCAAGTTTAAAACAATGAATAATCAAATTCATAACAATGAATATTCACGTTTAAAATAAGAAACAATCAAATTCTAATAAAAAAATTTATAAATCCATCATTATAATTTGGTATACATAATTTATTATTACTAAAGCCGTAAAATACTTATTATCTCTATTTTATATATAACTCTTAATAATGGATAATTTAGCAATTTGATAGAATTTGAAATAAATATTACTCCAATAATTCATTATAAATAAAATATCATAATAAAATAAAATAAATTAATAAACAATTACATAAAAATTAAATAGTAATTAATAACGAATTTAATATTTAATAATCACGTACAAAGTATATGATTAAAAACTAGTATATATAATGCTAAGAACAGTTTTCAATATTTACTTTCTAATTAGATGATAGTGAGAGAAAATAAGAAGATAAAAAAATATTTTAAAAATGTATCTAGTCATTAATCAATTAACCAATTAACATGGAAATATTAAAAAATATTTTGAAAAATAAAATATTTTAAAAATATTATTTAATAATTGAATTAATTTATAAATAATATAATAGATATAATTTATCTAAAAATTTTTATAATAAATAGCGATATATATATATATCCATTAGCGATTAAATTAGTATATAATATTTTCTTTTTACGAATTTTCCATGATGTTTATATAAATCACATCACCAGCCAATCAGCGGCATATTTACCAAAGTAGTTCTGTCTTCCACAGAATTAAAACTAGTGGACAGTGGGAAGTGCTACTGCTTTGACCTTTTGCACGAAAATGAAGGACGATGATGCAGCACCGACAGTTATATCAATATCATCAGCCACCGTCGCCTCCACTGCTGCAACAGCCACCACAGCAGGGAAGAAGGATAGCTTAGACGGCGGCTTTTTTGGTAGAGGTAGATACAAATTCTGGGTCTTATCCGCGATTCTCCTGCTTGCATTTTGGTCCATGTTCACTGGCTCTGTAACTCTCAAATGGTCCACCGGTAATCTCACTCGTCTCACCGACGATCTCGACTTTTCAATCCACGATGATGATCTCGACATCCTTGTAATCTCTCTCACCTTTCCTCATCTCGTTTTTTAATTAATAATTTTATTTTTCCAAGTGAATTTTGATTGATTAAGATTTGATGAAATTTCTGGGTTTGATTCTATAATTAGGAAGTAGAAGAGAAAGAGAAGTTGGTGAAGCATATGTGGGACATCTACACCCACAGCTCAACCATTAAGCTTCCTAGGTTTTGGCAAGAGGCTTTTGAAGCTGCATATGAATCTTTGGCCAGTGATGTTGCTGCTGTTAGGGACCCCGCCGTTTCCGAGATCGCCAAGATGTCACTTAGTTCTTTCAATCCTGAAGAGCTCCCTCGTCAATCTACATCAGTTAGTCACCAAACTTTAAATTATTGATTTCTGGGTTTTGGTTTTTCACCATCATCTGCTATTATTGGGCTTTCTTTCAACAGTTTGTATTCTAGTTTTAGACTTTTTAATTGCATACTTCTTGCCCAATGAGTGATTTTATTGCGGATCCAATAATAGAATATGGTAAAAGAAAATTGATTTTTACCTTTTTTTTTTCATGATATTTTTTTCATTTACTGTGTCTATGAGTAAAATTATTGTTTGGGATATAGGCAGGGAAATTTTATTAGTTGCATATGCATCTGGGTTTTCAACTTTAGCATGTTTTCTGCTTTGGAAAAGATGATTCCTCAACTATACTTTTTGTAAAGTTCTCTCTTTTTCCCTGTCCCGTTCTCTTTTCCATTGGCCTTGTAGAATCTAAACGCTGAAGGCCAATTGAAAATCACAGGAAAATAGAGAACATCTAAACATCTAAACGCTGTGCTAATGAATCCTCTTTGAACCGATGTTGATTTTCATTTTTGACTTTGCCAGGCTATGTTTTTTCCCTGCAAGAGCAAGAAAATTTTCTGTAGTTACTGAAAAAAAAAAAAAAAAGGGTTGAAGTGAGGCCCTTTATTTGTCTTGTATTATATGAAGCAAGTAAGATATTCATTTGAAGATTGTGACGTTCTTGCAATTGTTTTATGTTTGTGCAGAACACTGATAAGAGCAGGAAGAGTTCCATAGCAGCAGAAGGAAGCAAGAGGTCTAGTCAATAACAAGAACTACTTTCTGCCAACTGGAAAATTTTTAGCTAATGGTAATAGTTGATTCAAGTTTATACTATCTATTATACTGGTGAAAAGAAAAAGGAAAGTTGCATATTATATTCCATGTGCTTCTGCTCTGCTTCTATACAATCAAGGTTGAAATGGGTTCAATAAATAATATGCTTGACGATTTCATGGAACAAGCTGATTGTTTTCTATACCAATGTGTTTGTTACTTAATTACATGAACATGCCTTTTGGACATCGAGTGATTCTACTGTAATTGTGAGATAACACATGATAGCAGTTTACTTAATTCATCATCCATGAATTCTCTTACACAATTTAAAGTATGTATATTTACTTCCTGCATTCAAATCTCTATTAAATATTATCACCTTTATATTGAGAATAAGTAATCTCTCTCTTTCATTTTGTTACTTAATCAATAGCAATGAAACTACTTAACCTCTAAATGAATAAATAAGGAGAGAGTTGTCTATATTAGCATCTCTCCTGGACCAGCAAATTATAGAATTAGAAGTAGATATTCCTAACTATGTTCAGTGTAAATTGTTCAATCTAAAATTGTAAGGAAATTATTAAGAAATAAAATAATAAATCTTATTTATGGATAACAAGGCACATTAAATAAGAATATAATAGAAGATTAATATATATAATTATATTCTTGAAAGGAAAATAGATTATCTTTGTGAAACAAATAAAAGAAATAAATCTATCAAATTAGAAGAAAATAACTATTATCTTTGTCAATAACACTTTTTGCTTCCCTTTGACGGGAAGAATTTTATTTAAATTTAGTTAGACTATTCGCCTAGAACCATTTTAAGAACATTTCGATTATATCGTTTTAGTGAAATTCAATTTCAATTTGAAAATATTTATGAACTTTACAATATAATTTCAAAGTTTGCTTCTTCCTTTTCTCCAACCTAAATCAGATTGCAATACTCTACCGCTTCAAGGCCATGAAACCCCTTGAGCCAAATTTCATATCTTTGTGGTTTGGCCTCACAGATGTTCAACACCAATGCTTCTCATCCAATAATAGTTTTCAGTACAAAATCCCATACTGTACCTCATAATCCAATGAACCATTTTCAAATTGGTTGAAATGACACAAAATTGTAGGAGAATGGGTGAAGGAGAAGAAATGAACAAATTTAATGAATAAAGGTTTCCTCGATTTTCTTTTGAAGGAAAACTCCTCTAATGTTACTGTGACTAAACAGACTAAACTCTACCGCAGGAAATATTACTCCACAAAATTGCATTAGCAGAAAATTAGAACTGCTGTGGTTACTATGATGGAGAGACCCCCAAAAAATAAATTCCTAAAAGGACATTTACAGAAAGTTGAACCGAATTAGTATTTACATGTGACTCACAAACGCTCCTAATCTTCCACTGTCTGAATCTCACCCATCATGATCCGGTTACTGACAACATTAAATCCCAAAACAGATGGGCTGACCTTCTTCCCCTTTTTCCCTTTCTTCTTTCCTCCACCCTTTGTGGACCCATCAGTTATATCACAGTCGATGTTCCCCATACCTGCATTGTCAGAATTCATGTCTCCGGCACTGAACCCAGAGGCCACCCGATTGTTCCGGCTCTGAAAGGCAATTTCAAGCACATCTGCTGGTAACAACTCTTTATAGTTAAGGAATTTGTCAATGAACTCGTGGTCAGGATCAAATGATCCTATATTCTCTATCAGTAGCATCTCAGCCTCTGATCTGGATTGCTTCAAGCAGAACTCCAGGAAACTTGTATCTATCAAGTAGGTGAAAATAGGAATAATTGCTTTAGGATAAACTCCAAGGCAAATACAGCTCAGAAGTTCAAAAATGCAAATAAAATCAAGTTCGTATTAGTTAAAATATTATTTAATGTGCATATTAAGGGGAAAAACATTTATTTAGCTACCATTTTGTTACTCTGTTGCTTTCAACCAAATGCGATGAAAATAAAAATGCTAGCAAATCACAAAGTAGGTAGTAGACGGATACCTTTCGTTCCAATAAGTCTAACACACTCATTTTCACACCAATCTCTGAAATCCATGGCCTCTGCAAGAGCGAAAACATAAGAGGTTAACTCAATGTTTTTAATAAAAGATGATCAACGTAAAAAGCAGCTTACCTGAATGCTTGTTTATTCTATCTCTTCTCCCTTTTAGAGATGACTGAGCAGAGGCAGGAGAGGAAGAAAGTGCACGATCAGTATGCCTTCCACCCACGGATTTTTGTCGGTTTAACAATCCACTGGGAGTTCCTTTCAGAGGAGTATTTTTATCGCCCCAACTTCCCTGGCTTGCCAAATGAGGGAATTCTGACCTGCTCAAAGAATTAAATTATATTTTATCAGCCTTTTGACTCATCAAGAACTGCAGCAAAAGCTAAATAAATGGGGAGTGATATAGCATCTAATTAAAACATGCAAACTAAAAATGCCCAAGCACACACAAAGTAGAGTAAAAGCAAACACATTCTTAGTTCAACAGAGAGGGGCGGTAGAAAGCTGGTATATATCAATGCATTCAACATACAAGAAAAAGGCATGCAAAAGCAAAACTAGCGATCTACAAAAATTCCTAGTTAAAACAGGTTAAAAGCTGGAATACAAGGAAGATCTAATTCATACAAATATATTTGTAGGGAAAAAAAAAAGCATACTTATAAAATAAAAAAAGAACATTTCAAACTAATGAAGCACTCAAAAAAGAGCCAAGCAACAGGGAAAAAAAAAAGGGTCATACTGCTTATTTTCTTGCTTGGATTGATCTATTGGGCCCCAAAATAGGTCATCATCTCTTTTATATTTTGACTGAGAGGCAGCATTGGAATTGATCTGCTGAGGAGAAGAAGCCTTCAAGGGAGAAGAACTGGAAAGTGACCATGAAAGACCACTTCCATGGGTCGCTTGTGTTGGCTGGGATTTTTGAGGAGCTGGCATTTGGTTTTGAGGTTGAATAGAAGAAGTTTTCTTCTCCTGCTCCTTTTGTATGTCCCTTAAAGATGTGGGATTCGAAAGATTCTTGCTGCCGGTAGACCATGCTGGAGAAAGTGATTGAGGAGTTGGCTCCCCTTTCCAGAAAACAAAATCTCCTAAAGAAGGGCCTGACGGAATTGCAGGCAATACTTCCTTCTCTTGCTGCAAAAGACGAGAATTTTTGCCTTTCTCATTGGGACTTGAACTAACAAGTGTATCAACAGAAGTTGTGGACACTGTGGCCTTAGCACTAGTACCCTTGGCTTTAGCAGACTTTTTGCGACTCTTTTTAGTATCTTTAGCTTCAATGAAGTTGTTATCATCTATAGATTCTACATTTTGTTGGGTAGTCAAGCTAGGCACTGTGTCTGAAACCTCCATCTCTCTATCACTGGACTTTGCCAGAACTTCCTCTGCCAATAGATCATGTAAATGGCTTTTCTTGCTCTTTGAATTTGGCGAAACTTCAGATTTTCCTACACCAAACTCTGTACTGATTGTATCTTTTTGAGTTTCTCTAGTTATCTTGGGGTCTGAACTGACCACTACCCCAGCCCAAGGAGTTGACAAGTTCACAGAGTTTGCAGCAGCTGTGACCTCAGAAACTGATACTTCTGTTTGTGCCCTTCTCTTTTCTTCCAGTTGAATTTCCAACAGCGATTTTGGTTTGAAACCAGGAGCAGGTTTCCAAGCCCGTTGAGCTGTAATTACCTGGAAGTTTTGCATTGAAACAGACTCAAATAGTTTATGTTCATCCTTAACTTCTGCAATTTCAACATCATCTTCAAAAATGCTTGAAGACAATAATAAACTCTTAACTTGTTGAGAATCCTTATTTTCAACAGAAGAAATCCCAGATTTGTCTCTCATCTTCTGTGGGAATGCGTCATGAAGAGCTTCTCCTGTTATATTCTGAGACTCCAATCTGTTGTCACCAACATTCAGTCCTTCACCCTCCGATTGCTTTACATGTTGTAGAGATGAATTTTTTGATGCTCCCTTTACCTGGTCAGACTTTGCAGATTTTTGCTTTCTGGATTTCTTCTCAGATGCTTTTTTCAACTCATGAACTTCAACATTTTTTGCTTCTGTAGTTACAGTTGGCTCATTACTTGACTTCTCTTTTTCAACCTGTTGCTCACTTAGGATGCTATCTAGCTTAACCTTTGTAGTACTGGCATGCTTGGACTTAGTAATTTCATCCTCACAAGTTCCGGATAGAGTACTAACAAGAGGGATGCCAGCAGATACCAGTGGTATAGCATCTGCAGTAGCCCCTCCTACTGCATCATCCAAAATTTCTTCAGCTCGCCAAGTGTCTTTTGATGTCTGCTTCACCAGTTTAGGGGCATGGCTATCAGAAAGGACAGGTTCATGCATCAAGGGAGGCTCCTGTGAGGGTTTATCAAACCCTAGTGATGAAGCCAGTAGAGATTCCTTTGGATGGATTTCACCAATTTGCTCATGAAGAGTATTACCCTGATTTCTTTTACCATCAATACTCCCAAACATTTGATGGGGAAGTTGGAAAGAAGAAACTTCAGAATCCATATTATAACTCACCTTCTGGGGAACCTGAGCAGACGAATTCATCAAGGTAGTAGTGTGTTCATCTTGCATATTTGAAACTGTTACCTGAGAACCAATCTGCAGAATATCTTTTGATGGTTGAAGCTGAGAGGGATCAATGGATACATTTCCTGTAGCTATTGCAGAAGAATGGAACTGTCCATAAGGTGGCTCGCCAAAGCATTGGTGAGAGTTATGTTCTGATATAACCTGAGAAAGCTGCTGCTGCTGCCGCAACAACTGCTGTTGCTCCTCCTGTTTAAGCAATAAAAGCTTATCCAGCACTGACAGCTGCTGTGTTGGAAGAGAAGCCTGGGAATGTAACTTCAACAAGCACTGCTGTTGCAACAAGTTTAGCAACTGTGGATCCTGAGATAAACCAGTGGACAGTAGCATTTCAGGTGTCAAAATGACTGATGGATTATCTATAGCATGACCAAGAAGATTTGGTAAAGAGGGTGGTTTTTGTGACTGTAGCCTCTGTTGTTGCCCAAAAGGAGATTGTGGAGGAAAATTCTGAGTATGATGCAAGTCAATCTTATCCTGAAGAGGATCCAAGCTACCTTTTATGGGGAAATTTGACCAACCAGAAACACCATTATTTATGCCAGAGGCAGAGCCTTTAAGGATGGACATCAATTCGGCACTTTGGGAATGAGGGGGCTGACAGGGATTATCAGTCAATGAAGATAGGAGTTTTGCATGTGGCATCGGAGAATCTTGGAGAACCTCAGGCTTTGAAGCCACAGATGCAGCATCCCTCCCTAGCCAGTACGGATAAGGATTGGGCAATGACCTCTGATGTTCAAGTGCCATTTCTTTTGCCAAAAGGTACATGTCTCCCTCACTATCCACACCAGATAGGGAAATACCAGCAGAGCAATTTCCAGTAAATCCTTGCAAACCTATAAACCAAACATAACCACAGTAATCACATTAAGCTGCAAACAGATGAAAATTTGACTTGGAAAAAAAAAAGCGTGAAATGTGAACAGAGAAAAAGTGTAAAAACAGAGACCGGACTATTTCAAGACGGGCTATTTTTCTGCAAATCAAAGGGGTGAAGAGGATAAAAAAAGGAGGACTTAACCTTGAGACGAATTGCTCATATTTCCAGACATTAATGACTCCAAGAATCTATTTTCTGCTTCAGTTGTCGAACCAGTTTTCTGCCTTGGTTCATTTCTCATCAGATCATGCTCACTTAACCCTGAATGAACATTTCCAAAGCCAAAGTTTGGCCGACTTGATAGATCTGCAGTTTCACTTTGTTTTGGCATACTAAATCCTGGCGGTGGTCTTGCCTTAGCTCGCAAATGAGGCATGACATCACCAAGTAATGAAAAGGGCGAGTCCTTTGATGCACTTGCAAGCCTAACTTGCAAATCTATCCCAAAATATCCAGCCTCGAACCATCCAATAATATCATTACCAGAAAAGGGACCTTGAATTTCACCCTGAGGATCTTTATAGTAAAGAACTAGATTCTCAGGTGAGGGCTGAGAAAACTTTACAAGTTCTTGTTCCCTGTCCAGAACAATAGATGACTGCCTCTTAAGAAAGGGATCCTCACTGGCTTGCCGTTTTGCTTCATCTTTGGGGTGTGGTGGGTTAACCAAATTAATTTCCCATTGATTATCTAGGTCCTTCTTTGGTTGATTCCATCCCACATTAAGGGTTCTTGAACTTACATCACTTGGAAATTCTCTCCAGTCATGTGAAATCACATGCAACTGTTCTCCAGGTGATTGGGCTCGCCATGGAGCACCAGGGTGCACAACATTATTTCCCTGAGAGGTAGATTCCCTATTGAGAGGTGCCTCTTCAGCCCTCTTGTAAGCAAGATCTTCTCTAGTAGCTGCATAAACAAAGCAATAATTTTAAAATTAAACTAAGACTACAAAGACTAAATTTTCATACATGTCAGAGTTAAAAGGAAAAGGATTACATCATAAAGTTATATAATTGCAAACATAAAACTTAAAACAAAATAAGCAAGGAGGGTAGACTGTTGAGCAAAATATCCCAGTCAAGAATTGAATAGATGCAAGAAACATTCTGTACCGCAAAACTATTCAACAAGTATTTTATTCTCCAAAGCCATCTAAAGTTTAACATAAATAATTCATCAGCCAATATAAGTGCATAGAAAAAAGTTATATTCACTGCCATCCAACAATTTCAATAGCTACCTCGGCAGCTAAACAAAGAGAATGCAAAACTAGCTTTAGGTATAGCACTTACACGTCAACTACCTTCACAAATTTTAACGTGCAAAGATAAAACTCAAAAGAAAGAAAAAGCAGACCAATGACCTAAAGTCAACAATGCCATTTGATAGTCAAGCAATAATCTAAAGGGCACAAATAGGCATAGGTATATATATCATTCTCCATAGCACATTAAAGTCCGATATGAGTTCACTAAGTTCACACTCACAGTAGTAAAAGCTCACAACAAAACCTAGAATTTCACATACACTCCACGGATAAAGAAATCATATGCAAAGCTCATATATATGTGCCACTCACCTTCAGCCTTTAACTCATTATCACGGATTCTCTTATGATCCAGTGTGGCTTCCCTTTGTTTATTGGATCCAGGATATGGGGTCTGCCTTTCATTGGATGATCCCTCTGTATAATTTCCAAAACCAACTTTTGAATTGTCAGAGCTTTCTTCTTTAGAAGCGTCAATAGAATACGAGAAATCCTCTCTACTGCCTGCTCAGACAAGTCACAAACATATTATTTGTCAACCTTGAACATGTGCCAATTCAGTCAAAAATAACTTTGTCGGGAACAATACCAAGTTTGGCTCGTCTTGGTTGTATATCAAGTGCGTTCCGCCCCAGAGATCCATCTTTGGAAATCTGAGGTGCACCACTACTTATGATGTCCCCTTTGTCAATTCCCTTGAGAACAGCCTACCCATGCAATAAATAAATCCAATCAGCATTCAGTTTTAATAGAATTCACCATGGCAATTCATTTAAAAAATGAAAAATTACCATTTCCTCAGAGTTAGGTGCACAAAGTGCTAGTGGCTCCAAGGCTTCTTCCTGTGTGAGAGAAGGAACTTGTACAAAGCCATCTAATAGTTTATTAAAAGATTTAATGTCAGTCATCCTGTACACATCAAGCAATTTTGTCCTACTATATTTTAATGGGCCACTTTCACCCTTGTCCAAGACAGTTCCCCAGGGTTGAGAATAGGTAGAAGTACTATTTGTAGTGCTTCCACCAGTACTAACCCTGCCTCTACCAATAGAAAAGGTCGGAGTATTATCCCCACGTCCACGACCATGAGAAAATGTAGGAATTTGTTTACTGGGTATTGAATGAGGAGGCTCTCCCTTTCCTCGACTTTGGGAGGAATTAGACCTCCATGGCCGGTAATGATCACCCTCCCTCTCATCCTTACCATGAGTAGGATGATGGGCCAATCCCTTTTCAAGAGGAATGTCTCCATCTTTACCAGAGTCCACCCACTTATCACGTGCACTTTCTGTCTCTTTGTCATCCGGCCCCCAGCGTGTATTCCACTTGCTTTCTCTCCGCTGATCATAATTGGTCTCCAGGTTACTTGAATCAGCCCAGCGCTCAGAGGGGGCACGGCGCAATTCATAATGTCTGGTTGTTGAATTCTCGGTCCGGCGCTCCATCCGGCGAGTGTCACCAAGCTCTTTATCTCCATCCCTCCAGCGATCTTTGCGCACCAACGAGGAATTTGTGTCTCTTTCTTCATCACGCCAGCGATCACGTCGGCCGGTCTCCATATCAAGCAAGGAGGGACGAAAAACATCCTTTTTCTTTTGGGCATCATGCAACTCTTCACCATTGCCAGATGACTTCATGTTCTCCGAGCGATTGCCATAAGCAGAACGTGGACTGAAATGGATTTCCTGCGAGAAACAATCATCCCCAAAGGAACAGGAAGAGAAGAAGGTCAAATTGCATTCTGAAGTGATCCCAAATATATATATATATATATATATATATATATACACTGCACATTGAACCTTGAAAGCGACATGATGAAAGCATCCAGTGACTATAATATAAATTTTAGGTACATAAAGAATGGTAAAAATGTTGAAACTCACCCCAGTTCCTACTCCAGACTTAATCTCACTAGGCTTTGGCAGAAGCCATTGCGGTGAAAGCGGAATAGGATTGTCAGAACCTTGAGCATCTGCAGTATCAAAAGAATCAATGACACATCTAAGACACATATCCAAAGAAAATGGAAACACAAGGCTATTTTATGGAATTGCATAAGTGGCATAATTGCTAGAATACAAAGAAGAAAGCTCTCATGATGAAACAACAACATCCTTCAAAACAGACAACCAACCTTGCTCTCACTACTCATCACTCAAATGAAACACATTTACAATGTCACTAAACATAAATCTAGTATTGAGCCTGATAAGAAGTTCACCCTTTCACAAAGCAAATGCAAACAAGCAAATAGTTTCATTGCAACATTTTCCTAGATGAATATAAAATGCACTATCCTGTGGAAGATTTAACAAGATGACAGCAATAACTGAATTCTCATTATAAAGATATGGAAATTTGAAAAAAGTTGTTGTCCACCCTTCAGTTTGCATTTGCACCTTAGGACGAAGAGTTAGAAAACAATTGAAAAGGAAGCAGACAGTTAAAAAAAATCCGTTAGAAAACTTGGTTAAAACTTTTGATGCCGCTGACAGGCCAGAAACTCCACTCAAATTCAGAAGCTGAAGTATCACAACTGCAAGTGTTTTGCGATATATTAGAAGAAATAAACATGCGACTCTCACAGTGAATAACTCGGACACAGACTGAGTAAAAGGGATACATAAATAATCAAACATTAGAAAAACTCCTAAATATAAAACTTTGGTGTCCGACATCCAAAATCACTAATATTTACCTCTCCACTAAGCTATTTTCTTTCTGCCCAGTTCTAAAATTAGCTTACTGTTAAGTGCTAATACTAAAAAGTCTCAGCATTTTCTCTTCTCAAATAAATTGAAACACTATAGCACGAACTATACGCATACTACTTCAAAGCGAAAAATTGTAACCATGTACACCGTCGCATTCCCAGGTAGACCTTAAACCCTAGCTATAACAAGAAAAATTGTTAATCAAAATCAACTCTCAGCCACAAAAAACACAAAACCTTCAGTACGTCATCAGAAGCTTGAAACGAGCAGCCATCTCGCGTCCAATGAAAATTTAGGGTTTTTGCACGAAAACTCACGACTAAAACTTCCAGTATAAGAAACAAAGAAGAGATTCTGTGGGTTTAAAGGAATGAGGAACAAAATTACCTTTGAAGATCTGGTGAGGCGGTGCTACAGAGAGGCTATGACGAGAACCGGAGGCAGAGTGGTGTGCCATGGTTGATCGGTGTGAGCTGAGAGACAAGAATCGATTGCTTGTAGCGAGGTAGAGAAAGGCCAACGAGGAGAGAGGGGATTTTGGTTAATGGAGAATGATAAATGAAAAGAATGGGGTGTGTAGGTCAAAACAATGTCACCCAGCGGCTCACTTTAGCCAACGAGTGTAATTTGTTGTGGAAGTGATTTTAAAATTCATATATTTTATAAAATTTATATATTTTAATTCTATGAATTATAAAATTTATAAATTTTAAAAATTTTATAGTTTTGTTTAATTATAAAATTTATAAATTGATGATATAATTATTTTAATATTTATATTTAGTTCGATAACCACAATTAATTTTTAATTTTATTTTTTATTAAATATTAATAATTTATTATTAATTAAGTATATATAATCAATTCTACTATATAATTTAAAATTTTAAAAATAAAATTGATTATTTTAATAATTTAAAAATAAAAAAATAAAATTATTATATATTATAATATTTAATTACATTATTAAAAATTATTTTTTATTAATAATTTAATGCATATTAACACTATAATAATAATAAAAGCAATTAGTTGAAATTAAAAGAAAATTAATTTTAAAAATTTAAAATTAAAAAAAATTAGAATATCATTAATTTATTACAAATAATTTTGGAATAAAAGAAACTTAGCAATAATTTCAAATTGATTAAAATCTATATATTTTAAATATTTTTATTTATAAGGTGAAAAATTAAATTATTTAAAAATAAAAAAATTTAATTAGTGTAAACTTTATTAAAATTTATAAATTTTAACTATTTTTAAATAGTTAAATAATAAATTTAATATAAACACATAAATTATCGAAAGTTTATCTTTAATAAAAAAAAATACATGAATTATTGAAAGTTTATCGTTTGAAATTTACCTATTACTATGTCAATTTATGTTCAAGCGCCCAGAGAGTCGTGCGATGCACCTTCATTGCTTTTCAGAGACGTTAGAAATTGAATTTGCCTGCATGTCGTACACGGGACATGAAGTAAGATTTTGCGAGAATGACAGACCTGGGGCTCTCCGCTTTCCCCCTTCTTTCAACTCATTTACAGCGTGGGAATCAGAATGCGCAGATTAAGGAGTGGCGATAAGAAGTGAGGATTTTACAGATATATTTATTTTATCCATTTAAATTTTAATAAGTATTTCTATTAGAGTTTTAGAACGGATATAAATAGTACTTTATAAATCCGTCAAATTTAATATTACTATTCAATTATATATATATAATATATTTTATTAAAATTTAATAAATATAATTATGTCATTAAATATTTTGTCTGTGCAAATGTAATGGAATTTCAATGTTGGAATATAATTTTTTATTATAATGAATAATATATAATTTTATTATTTTAATATTACTTTTGAACAATTTGATGAATTATTTTAATTTGAATGTATTGAATTAAATTTTATATTTTAATTTATCTATTTTATTTGATTTTATGGTAATTTATAATAGATTGTTTTTATATTTTAAAAATATTGAATTTTATTTTGATTTAAAATTTTCAATAATAAACGAGTAATTAAATGAATTCAGGTATTAAAAGAGTAATGTTTATTGGATTTGGGATGGATATTTAAATTTTTAAATGCGTTCGGAATGGATTTGAGAAGTGAATTATATGTTTGAATATGACACTTTTCGCGAATATTTTATCCATTGTTATCTCTACGTGGGACTTAACTGTACAACTTAGCTTGCATGCGTTTTGAACACGTTGCAAACCTGCAATTGTGGATGATATAAAATCGGACGGTTCAAACTTATTGAGAGAGGCAACGTAACCCTTGCTACGCTCCAATAGTAATACTAAATAGTAAAAATACCGAATTGTGAAGTCGTCAACACGAAACACTTGGTGCACATTTTGTAGAGATTGAACGTCAAACATAATTTCTTTGTATGAATTCAACTGGTTTCAATTAGCAGTAAAATAAGCTATTTAATTAGTCTTTATGTCAAATAATCTTATTTAATTGAATGATGGTATTAAA
>CATIWF010172364.1:0-12436 GCA_949630135.1 Balakata baccata
TTTTAGATTTTTTCAAAGGTGTTATGAGTTTTATTATTTTTATAAATTAGTTTGTAATATAAATAGATTCATAATTTATTTTTACCATTATATTGAAGTACTTGGTATGTTAAGAGAATATAATGTAAAAATTTTCCTTTGGAACATGGAGGCCCGAAATTTTGAAAAGGAGTAACACGAAAGATCTACGATGGAGTTTAATTTGTATTTTTTATTTTGGGGTGAGAATTTTTCTATCAATTGCAATAGGATTGTAAATTGTATGATTAATTTCTATTATTGCATGTGATGTGATTATATGTGGTAGATGTTGAATATGTGAGCTTTAAATATTAATTTTGGATTAAAAAATATATATATATATAATAATTTAAATGAGATTTATATTATATATATATATTTATTTATTTATTAAAGTGGTTTAATTTAAATGAGATTTAAATTATATATAAATTTTTATGTGGTTGATTTTTTTCAAGTTGTTGAAAAAATTCAACTTTTATATATAAAAATCTATTTTTGGAGGAGATGAGTATAAAAGTATACTCACAAAATATATATAGATATATTGACTCCAAAATTAATTTAATTTAAATATTATATAATATGATAATAAAATGAGCTCATATTTGTTTATGACACATAAAATGTATACTATAGAAGGGTAGTATGCATTTTATACAATCAAATATCATATGTATGTTTATAGATCCATAACTATCCGAGTATAGATGTGATCACATTTTATGATCATATGAGATATGACATGAAAAAAACTAATGTGCAAATATTAACCTTAAAATTGGATTATGTGATAATTCAAAAATAAATTTACTATTTTATAGATGCTAGTAAATTTTTAAATTAGTTAATGTGCAAAGTGAGACCTTAAAATTAGGATAAAAGACCAAGTAATCTTTCCAAATATAATAAATTCAATAAAAATATAAGATGTATACATTGAGACTCTCCATGAGAGTATTAACATGTAAATTGTTGTATATTAACGACAAGGTCAAATAATGTATTTGACTTGTAAAATGAATAGACATTTAGTGTTGCAAGAATGTCATTTTGTTAAGTTGAGTGATACTAGATTGAGTTCATTTATTTTACTGATCTCTTGGGTAGGATTCATCTAATATGTTAGCCCAAGAATGCCATTTTGTAAAGCTGAGGGTTAGTGTATTAGGAGCTAGATAAAAAAGTAACTAAATTGAGTTTACAATTATTGTATTTGACAAAGAGTTGTCATATTCCATAGATTGAGTTCATTTATTTTACTGATCTCTTAGGTAGGATTCATCTAATATGTTAGCCCAAGAATGCCATTTTGTAAAACTGAGGGTTAGTGTATTAGGAGCTAGATAAAAAAGTAACTAAATTGGGTTTACAATTATTGTATTTGACAAAGAGTTGTCATATTCCAAGAAAGCGACTATGAGAAGTTGATGAATATTAATTAGAGTATTATTGATACTCAATTTACCCATTAAAAGTTCACCCCAACGAAACTTCCATTTCCTATAAGGAAAGTGTAGGATGTGCCAAATTAGTAGAAGAAACTATAATGATTATGTGTCTAAATCATTTTGGTTAAATTGGTTTAACCATTAATATATAATTAAACTGATACATTTTATTCTTTCTGCAGTAATTTTTCTCTAATAATATGACTACCCCATCACCACTCCAATCGCTTTTGGACCGTAATAGGTTTATCGGCCTAATTATATGGACTGGTTAAGGAATCTTAAGTTGGTGCTTATTCAGCAGCGCTTGTGGGATGTTGCTAGTAAGCCAAAATCTGCAGCACCTACTGCTAATGCAAGTGATGCTGAAAAACAACATTACACATATTGAGTTGATAAGAATACCCAAGCAAGGTGCTATATACTTGCTTTTATGGAAAATAAACTACAAGAGTAATATGAAAAAAATAAAAGTTTGTGATGATATTTTGGAGTTAGTGAAAGAAAGTTATGGTGAGGCTAGTAAGACTACTCGCTTTAACTATTTCAATAAAATATTCCAAATGAAAATGAAGGAAGGCCAAGATATTGGTAAACATGTTGGTGAGATAATATGGCTTATTTATTGCCTTGAAGATCTCAATTTCTTTATGGATGCGTAGCTAAAGATAGATCATATCTTAGCATCACTTCCACGTTCTTATAGAAGTTTTATTTCTAATTTCCATTTGAACAAAGTGGAGTGCACTTTGCAAGAGCTGCAACAAAATTTGGTTTATCACCAAAATACTGTGATTAATCTCTAAAAGAAAGAGACAGAAGTATTGGTGGTAACTTCTTCTTTTCACCATAAGAAAAAGGAAGAAGAAGACCACTATAGGAAAGAGTTTCACTCCCTCTTTTTTGCATCCCAAAAAGGGTAAAAGGGAGGCAAAATGTCAACTTAAGCCAAAGGTTGATAAAAGAACCTGCTTCCATTGTCAAAAGGATGGTCATTGGAAGAGAAATTGTCCGATTCATCTAAAAAGTTTAGAAAAGACCAAAGGTAGAGGGATTATAGGTCCTTTAGGTATTTATCATCTTTTGAATTTAAATATTGATTCAAATTATGATCGTTCTTTTAACTCATAATATGCTTGAGTCTTAGACATAAGAGTAATTGTTCATATTTGTTCCTTTGTGCAGGATCTAAGGCATAAGAATTTGTTATATGATGGGGACATAAAACTCACTATTGGTGATAGAGCAAGAGTTGCAGTCGAGCAAGTGGGAGATATCTCCATTTTATTAAATCATCATTTAATCTTATTATTGGATGTTTTGTATATTCCTAATGCCTATAAGAACATTATTTCTGTATCTGCTTTGATAAACAATAATTATGAATTCTTATTTTGCAAAAATGTGTGTTACATTTATTTTAATGATAATCTTATTGGCATTGAAACTAAATATCATGGCTTATATTATTTATATTATGATAAGTCTAATAAGATAAATAATAAATAGTTATTATTGAGCAATATAAATGACATTTCTAATCAAACTAAGTATGATAATTCAAGTATGTCACGTGTATTAAGATTTGGTCATATTTCTAATACAAGGATTCATAATAAGTACGATGATTCAAGTATGTCATGTGTATGACACTTAAGATTTGGTCATATTTCTAATGCAAGGATCCACAAGTTGGTAGACATGAGAATTCTAGAAGGTTTAGATTCTCAATTTAATGACTCTGTTTGTGAGTCATGTCTGCAAGGGAAAATGACTAGATGTTCATTTGCTTGTCAAATGGTACGTGCTGAAAACCTTCTTGAATTAATTTATACTGATGTTTATGGACCATTTAAGGAAATGGTCCAAGAAGGTTATAGATTCTTCATTATCTTTATAGACAATAAGTCTTGATATGGGTATTTGTATTTATTGAAATGCAAATATGAAGTCTTTGAAAAGTTCAAAGAGTATATGGCCGAAGTAGAAAATAAATTAAGAATATTAAATCACTTCAATCATATCGAGGTAATGAATATTCAAGTATTGAATTTAATGATTACTTCAAAGAAAATGGAATTGTCATACAGTTCACTCCACCTAGCACACATCAATTAAATGGTGTGAGTGAAAGGAGAAATCATGCACTGTTAGATATGATACGTAGTATGATGAGTTATACTAACTTGCCAATCTCTTTTTAGGGATATGCTTTGGAAATAACGTTATACATTCATAGTAAAGTTCCTTATAAATCTGTGGATACCACTTTATATGAGATATGAACTTATAAAACTCCTGTATTATCTCATTTCAAGATATAAGGTTGTCTCGCCTCTATTAAAAGGAAAAACACAGATAAATTAGAAGAATGATCCATTAAAAGCCGATTTGATAGATATGCTACTGCTAGAAATAATTTGGGATACTATTTCTATCTACTCAATGAACAAATTATTGTTGTAAGTAGAGATGCCATCTTTCTTGAAAAAGAGTTTCTCAAAGAAGGAGGCAAAGGTAGACATATTGTTTTGGATGAAGAGTCATCTAAAAAACAAATCCATGTGGTTGAACCAATGGAGATTGATAAGACAATTGAGCCTAACATGATAAAGGATATCACTTCAACTCATAGGAGATCTGAAAGAGCTTCAAGCCCTCCTAGATGGTATGGATTTACTGTTGAACATGACGAAGAGTTGTTCATATTTGGCACTAATGATCAACCAAAAGACCATGTCACTTGTGAAGAGGTAATTACTGATATTGATACTCTTAAGTGATAAAAAGCAATACAAGCTAAGATAAATTTCATATACCATAATCAAGTTTGGAAACTTGTAGACCCACCTAAAGGAATAGTTCGAATAGGTTGTAAATGAGTTTATAAGTACAAACTAGATTCTGAAGGGAATGTTGATACTTATAAAGATAGGCTTGTAGCGATGGGGTATTGCCAACGGGAAAGGATTGACTTTGAAGAAATATCTCACGTAGTCATGCTTAAAAGTATTTGAATACTCTAAACCATTGCAGCACACTATGATTATGAGATATGGTAGATATATGTTAAAACCGTCTTTCTCAATACATTTCTTGAAGAAGAAATTTATATGGAACAACCTAAAGGATTTGATTCTGAAGATAGTTCCAAAGTATGCAAGCTTAAGAGATCCATTTATGGTCTTAAGCAAGCTTCAAGGAGTTGAAACAAGTGTTTTGATGAAGCCATAAAGAGCTATGATATTATTCAAAATCCTAATAAGGCTAGTGTATATAAGAAAGTTAATAGGAGCAAGATTGCTTTCTTAATCTTTTTTGTTGATGATATTCTAATCATAGGTAGTGATGTTGGTTTTTTAATTGACATAAAGGTTTAATTATCATCCACCTTCTCCATGAAAAACTTGGGAGAAGCAGCGTACATTCTTGCTATTAAGTTGTATAGAGATAGAGCTAAGAGAATATCAGGGCTATCCTAAGCCCTCTATTTAGAAAAGATCATAAAAAAGTTTGAGATGGAAAATTCCAAAAGAGGATTAATATATGTGAGGCATGAAGTGCATCTTTCTAAGGAGAAGAGTCCCAAAACTTTTGAATAAAGAGCATGAATGGCTAGCATACCATATGTTTCAGCCATAGGTAGCCTAATGTATGCTATGTTGTGTACTAAACTAGACATAGCATTTGTTATTAGCTTGACTAGCAAGTATCAGTCTGATCCATATGAAGGGCATTGGACAGCATAGATTGAGCCAGAGTAATGCACTATGCTCGAGAAAGAAATTCGCTAAACTAGCCTTCTAGCCGAGATTTAGCCTTATCCAAAATATGCTTATAGAGACCTACCTTATTTTTGCCATGAACGAAGGAACACCCAAATAGCTACTCATGTTAGAAGTAAGAGGAATGCCAGAGATAGATGAGATATCAGAAGCCAAGGCCTTATCAACGTTGCTAGACACAAAAAGACAAGAATTGGAAAATTTAACTTTTTGAATAGAAGCATGGCAATAAAGATCAATACATTTCATAATATTTCGAATCTGAGTCATTGAAGCTTCAGCAAATAGGACCATATCATCTACAAACATGAGATGAGAAATAGAAGGGCCTCGCTTGTGAAAGCATAAAGGTCTCCAAGAGCCTCCATGAACAGCCCCATTGATAGTGTGAGATAACTTTTCGGAGCACAAAACAAATAAGGAGAAATTGAATCTCCTTGATGAATGCCTCTACCAAGAAGGAAACTATCAAGCTTCTCACCGCTCCATAAAATAGAAAGTTGAGCTGTTTCAACATGTCATGAAATTCTAGACCTAATCAGAACTAAGCCCCATATCAATAAGAGTGCTCCTGATGAACTCCCGAGAAAGCATGTCATAAGCCTTTTCAAAATCTATTTTCAAAGCCTTGTAACTAAGCCCGAATTGATGAACCCTTTTAGAGTGGAGAACTTCTTGATACAACACCATATTGTCAGTAATTTGACGACTCGGAACAAAACTGCTTTGGTTTGGGGAGATGACCTAAGTTTAAGCCTATTAGCCATCATCTTAGTGATAACCTTGTAAGCCATACTACAAAGCCCAATCGGTCTCAACTGAGAAAGAGACTCCCGGTTGTTGCCTTTAGGAATAGGAGTAATCATAGTTTCATTAACACTGTCAGGAAGACTGCCATTATGAATGAAATCCAAAACCAAGTTGCAAAGAGAAGAACTCACAATAGGCCATAACCACTAATAGAAGCCAACATGAAAGCCATTCGGATCTGGAGCTTTGAATGGGCTCATGTCAAATAGAGCAGCCCGAATATCATTTCTGAAGAGCAATATATCAATTAATTTTTAATATATTTAAACAGTAAATCATATGATTTTTCATTTTGATATTAATACTTCGTATTCATTTAAATCTTTTCATTATTGTAGGTGCTAGTTTAACTTTAAGAGAGGTCATATATATATATATATATATATATATATATAAAAGAAAGCTTAAAAGGGATAGAGAGAAATAAGAGGAAATTACATAGAAAGGTGGGCTTGTAATGGAATGCCATTGAGCCTTGGCCCACCATATTGGGCCATATCTTTGTACATAGCACTTGATTTTGGGCTGAAGTCAAATTGGTCTAATGTCGATCGGGTCTGTTATCTAATTTCAATGGCAAATTTATACGAAATATTCATTTTTTAAAGATTTTTTCAATTTTAATAACAAAACTTCCGTATTTTCATTCTAAATTTCTGTATTTTTACTTTTACTATTTTTTCTTTTTTTCACTGTATATTTAGTACATTTTTCATTTAATTAAAATATAAAATGGTCATTTTTTACATTTTAAGCATGAATTAAAAATTTTATTAATTTACAGCGCCACCATTTGTCTTTATGCATGTATTCATTTATTTATAATCATTATTTAATTAACGTAATTAGCAAAAAAATATGTAAATTTGAATTTAATTAACTTAATTATCAAAGTAAACCTTGGACTAACCTTAATTACAAAAAAAATATGTAAACTTGTATTTAATTAACTTAATTAAGGTTATTTACTTTGGTAAACTTGGATAGATCTTTGACAATTTTTAGTTGAGAAATTGACTTGATGTTGGGTAAATCTTGAATAAATATTGGGAAAATATTGAATAAATCTTAGGTAAACCTTATGTAACTTCAACTTTCATAAATTTTCTTATAAACATTGGGTAAATTTTGAGTATAACTTGAATAAACCTTTAATAAAACTATAATAAACCTTTTGTGACTTCAATTTTTATTAATTTTATAATAAACTTTGAAAAACTTTTGGATAAATATTGGGTAAATAGTGATTAAATTTTGGATAAACCTTATGTAACTTCAACTTTCATTAATTTTGTAGTAAATCTTAAGTAAATATTAGGTAAACTTTGAAAAAAATCTTGGATAAACCTTTTGAAATTTTAATTTTCATTAATTTTTTGGAAAATGTTGGGTAAATATCGGGTAAATCTTAAATAAACTTTTGATAATTCTTGGATAAACGTTGGGTAATTTTTGGGTAAAACTTGGTAAATCTTATATAACTTCAACTTTCATTAATTTTCTTGTAAATATTGGATATAATTTAAGTAAACCTTAAGTAAATCTTTAATAAATCTCGTATAACTTCAACTTTTATTAATTTTCTTGTAAACATTTGATATAACTTAAGTAAACATTGAATAAATATTTGATAAACCTTTTGTAAATTTAAATTTCATTAATTTTATATTAAATCTTTGATAAACTTTAAGTCAGTCTTAGGTAAATTTTAGGTAATTTTTGGTAAATATTAAGTAAATTTTATGTAATTTTAACTTTTATTAATTTTATAGTAAATATTGGATAAATATTATGTATAACTTAAACAAACCTTAAGTAAATATTTGATAAAACTTTTATAACTTTAATTTTCATTAATTTTGCGGTAAATTTTGAGTAAATCTCAGATAAACATTGATTTTCGATATTTTTGAAAAAAATTTGCGTAGGCAATAATTTTGAAAAAACTTTGAGGTGCAGTATTTTGTAAATATTTACCCGCTTTTTTATTTTTGTAAAATTCTCAATTTCAATTGGAAGTCTTTAGATCAAGGCTTTGATTTGCATTACATTCGAAAACAACACTTTTTTAATTTTTTAATTTTCTTAAAAAATAACTCAATATTTTTTTTTAAAGTTGATTTGAGAAAAATATTTTATAAAAAATATAGTCAATTAAATAAATAAAAAATTATAAACCTACTTTTTTTTATGACTCAACAATAATTTCAAACATTCTTACAATACATATTAAGCCCTTGGAATGTTAGAAATGAATAATTAATCTCTTCTTTAAGACATTAAGTTTTTTGCTTTTTAAAAAAAAAAAAAGAAAAAGAAAGGGATCTCTTCTTTAAGTAGGTTTTCTTTTTTAGAGAACTAAGTGTTCTCAATTTTCATTATTACATAGATAAAAAAATGTGTCCAATATATATGCTTCTCAATATAGTACATAGCATTCCCAACAATATTTCATATTTTATTTTTTATTATATTATAAAAAAATTATTATCTATTTTGTTTTATCTTAAAAATTATGTTCACTCCAATAATACTCCTTATCTCACTCTCTATTTTAATTTTTATTAATAAAATTATTAAAAAAATGAAGATAAAGAGAGAATAAAAGATAAAAAAAAAAAAAAGAGAGGAAAGAGCAAGAAAAGAAGAAAAGAGATAAAAGACAAATAATAAAATATTACTTAGGAGCTTTTTGTTACTCTTAAATCTGATGATAGATAATGTAAATTTTAAAGAGTGAGACAAGTAAAAAAAATAGAGAAATTGTTTGAAGGTATAAAATTTCTTAAATATAGATAATAAAATAAATAGAGAAACGGTTGAAAATGCTCTAAATATCGATAATTAAAAAAATAATACCAAAATAAATAAAACAAATAAAAAATACAATACAAAAAAGAGAGAGCACTAATTAATAAAATTAAACAGCAAAAAAATTGATAATTACACAAAAAAGACAAATAAAAAAAAAAGCAATAATTACATTTGTGTTAAAAAATGAAAATGTAAATTGAAGAAAGAGACTGATTCTTTAATAGCGGTGTACAATCAGTCCACCGAACCAAACCAATCTAGAAAATCTGAATCGGATCGATGCCTATCTTGACATGAAATAAAATATTACAATTTAATTCAATACAATTTAATAAATTCAATAAATTAATTTATTAATTATCATAAATTAAAAAAAATATTATTACAAGAAAAAATAAAAAAATCTCATAATTTTATCAATTAACATAAAATAAAATCAATTGCCATAACTTCATGAATTAGTACTACCATATAAAAATTATAATCAATCAATATAAATTTATCTATTAAAATAAAATAATATAAATTATATCAAAATGTCACAACTCGTAATTTTACCAACTACTATATAATTAGCATAAATTAAAATTAACTATCATAGCTTTATAAATTAATATAAACTAAAATCAAAACTTCGAAAATCAGCACAAATTAAAATCAATTATCATAATTTAATTAAGGAAAAATTACTATTTACTCTCTTTAATTTGATATAATACACTAGTATCTCTTTGAAATTTAAAAAATGTATAATTTACTTACTATAATTTGACATAATATTCCAATATTCGCCTGATATTTGAAAAAGAATATAACATATTTAGTAAATATGAATATTCTCTTTTGCTCAGGAGGATATTCGTATAGTAAATCAAATTTGAAGGAAGATACTAGTGCAATATGTTATGTCAGAAAGTACATAATATAATTTTCAAATTTCAGGAATACTAGTACATTATATCAAAGTACAAGAAGCAAATAATATATTTTTCAAACTTTAAGAATATATTAGTGTATTATGTCAATGGATTTAGATACAAATCTTTATCCTTATCTTTACACCCAACTTTTCCTTTTTACTGTCACTATTAAATATTTACAAACATAAGATTCTCAACGTTTTGTTTTCCGCCGATACCCATATTCCTCATAGTGTATTATGTCAAGGATCTAGACACAAATCCTTATCTTTACACCCCCAACTTTTCTTTTTTACCATCAGTATTAAATATTTACAAACATACGATTCTCAACGTTTAGTTTTCCACTGATACCCCATATTCCTCATTCCCTAACCCCTATATCGTGATTCCTTCTCTAAGACCTAGACCACACTACTACCATTGTCCACTCCTTCCCAATTCCAACTTCGACTCCATTTAGAGAGAGAGTTTATCTTGAATGGAGCGATATGTGGAGATGATCTCGAGAGGAGTAGTGGCGAACAATTTTAGAAGAGAGGTTATCTTGAATGGAAAGGAGTGGAATTCCACCATGATTTCGCACGAAATAGCATTTCACTGCTAAAGGGAAAAAGACTCGCTAATCTCTAGTGAACGATGAAGAACGGACTTGAAATTTTTTATTTTAAAGAAGAAGACGAGATGGCGAAATATGAAGCGCGAACTCCTTGAATCAATGTGGTATTGTTTGTTGCTTTTTAGTGCAAATTTTTTTTTTCTATATTAATGAAGCATGTTTATCACTACTTCAATAATTTTCCACATCCCGATTACAACATAAATTATCAAAACATCAAAGTTGCAAGTTAGAGATTAGACATTTTAGTGAAATGACTATTGCATAGATAACAATACAGGCAAAGAAACATAGGATGTTATTAGCAAACCAATCGACAAAGATTAAAGATTAAAGCAGAGAAATGATATGTACTAATGGAAAGTTCTAATTCTGAATCTTCCAATTAGACTGATTACTTATCGCCACAACTATTATGTTATTAAAATGTTGTCAATTACAAAGGTTAATTATATAGTATCATATAACTATTAGATACTATACATATAGTACACATATAATCGGGTGTCAAACTGTCCTCTCATTTTCTCTTATTTTCTGGTTTTCTTTCTCAAATCTAATACTGGAAAATGATTCAAAGGATTGAAAAACTTTGAGTTGAACAGTTTGAGCTTCGGAAACTACCATTTGAGGGCTAATCGGAAAACGAAAAATCAGAGCTAGGCTGCTCTATTTGTTTTTCCTATTTTTTGACTTTCTTTCTCAAATTTAACAACAAAAATGGACTCAAAGGGTTGAAAAACCTTAAATTGGACGGTTTGATCTCCAAGAGCCACTGTTTGAGGGCTGATCGGGAACAATTTCTTCACTTGCTGTACATATAATCTACATATAGCTAACATATAATGATTTCTACATAGATAAATTCAAACTGCAATATTTGTTATAACTTGGTTATATGTATGCTGTATTTATATTATATGTATTTATAGATATGACCCATATATAGACAACATATAATATACATATAACATAATTGAAGTCAATTAGATTAATTGTATTTAATTGTATTGGTTTTTTCAAACTAAGCTGGATGTATTTAATTGTAGAAAATTAACTAGTTTAGGATTTGAAATTAGAGAAAATAAATTAGGTATAGTTTAAATAAAAATAAAATATACATATAAAGTTTTAATTAATTAATAGAAAATGGAAACATAAAGTAAATCTATTTTACTATGTGAGTTTTAAAATTTTTAAAAAATACATAATATATTGTTTATTACTTGTATAGATTTATAATAAAATATATATTAAAATATGATAATATATTCAATATATGTAAGTCATGTATTTATTATATGTGAATTTATATTCTCTAAATTTAAATTGATATAAATTTCAACCAATTAGAAAAAATTTAAATTAGTATAAATTTTATATACTATAAATATAAGTTTCATGTTATGTAAATTCACTTGAATATCATATATGCTAAATTTCAACTTAATGGAGTTTTGAAGTCCATTCAACAAAGAGATATATTAATAACATAGACTTAAAAGAAAATGAAGAGTTAGGCCATTTCATTTAACAACAGAGTTCACAACTCCATGAACAATGTTTAGACCTTTAAGTTACTTTACTGACATTATATACAAGGAAGATGTGATCAGTCCATGATAGCAAGATTTTGATGCTCTTCTCTGGAAATCATAGCTTCAATGACAAGACAGGCCATTTCATGTTATATATAAACAAATTAAAAATAGAATAAACCAACCTAAATAGGCTGAATTCGGTTCAATTTCAAATTCAGTTTTGAACAGCTATATCCTTAAATATGAATGAACCTTAGCAAAAGGCCAAGTTGAATAGAAGAATTATTAAAATCAATGTTGTTTGAATTGGTAAGAAAAAAAATAAAGTTTAAATAAATAAAAAAATACCATGTCCTGAGAAATTTCAACCAAAAAAGTAGAAAATCAAACACAAACTAACCACAGCAAGCTATTGAATTGACGAGATGCAAATGAAGGTTAGTTAACCTGAGTTGAACCCCATATTCTCTATGGT